>PVKA01000250.1:0-112706 GCA_004027165.1 Ctenomys sociabilis
TAATCTTCTGAATTTCCGCTGGGTCTGTGGTGATTTCACCCTTTTCATTCCTTATCGCTTGTACTTGAATTTTCTTTTGCCTCTTTTTGATGAGGCTGGCAAGAGGCTTATCAACTTTATTTAGTTTTTCAAAGAACCAGCTTTTTGTTTTGTGGATTCTTTGAACTGTTTTTTTCATCTCAATTGAGTTAATTTCTCCAATGTATTAATTATTAAAACTGTCCTACTAATCAGTTTTGAAACTGTCTCATTGGTATTTGTTTATCAATAAAATTAAAACAAACAAATACATAAATACTGAAAAAAAGTATGTATCAGGCAGTATGACCCAGGATAGAACTGAGGTAGGCTAAAACTGTATCTTGGAAGCCCAAATTGTTCATGGATTCTGTAACTTCCCAGCTACTGCCACTGAACAAAAGGAAAATATGATCTGCTATCAAAATTAACATACATAAGGGAATTGAAGATGAGCGAGTTGGAGATAAGTAGAATACACACCATAGGATTATGCAATTCATTACTGAGTGAAATGCTCATGACATATGATGTATGTTATACTTCCTCCATCAGAGATCTTCTTTACCTAAGATTATCACTGCCAAACAACAAAACATAAGACTAGTACAGATATACATATGTACACCATACACATGCGTACATGCACACAAAAGTACACATACATACAGTTGTGTACATTTCCTTAAATTTCCCCTCAACACAAGCCAGAGAGAGCACTGGAGAAGTAAAGGAGAAACGAAGAAATAGATATGTAACTTCCACCATGGGAGCTATGAATATTTGATGTTTATTTCAGGGATTATTAAATTCTGACACATGAAGCCATTAAGTAGATCTTTTACAACTGTACAGCAACATTGTCTATATGCGTATTTTTATGTGTGCTTGTCTTTGCCTTTACTCCTGGTGAGGTGCTCACAGTCCTTATGCCAAACATACCTTCCAAGTGATTTTGAACTCTCCACAAACCATAACCACTGGTTAATAATTTAGTCTTTACAATTACATTTACAAATGTGTTCTTCTTTGAAACTTCTACCTACCCATGAACAAGCCAACCTGGTAAAGACTTCTTCTAAAAATTGAGACAAAAATGTAAAGAGCTCAAATAGTTTACTTAAGGCCACATTATGAGTGATAGAGCCAAGACATGAATCAAGTGTTCTACTCCCTTAAAATCTCTGAAAAATACTTGGTATACTATCCACACAGACCATATCAGGGCAAGGAAAGTGTGAGTCCATAAGGTACTCCACCCCACCCCACTTCACCCCACCCCACCCCATCCCATCCCATCCTATCCCATCCCATCCCATAGCAACACATGAGGCAAGGTCATTCAAGTGCCTTCAGAAAATTGTACATCTTCCCTTCCTGAAATGTTCACCCTAGCTCTGCAGTATTAGTTTAATAATTTACCTTTGGTCTTCCCATCACTTGAATGGTGGAAAGTGAGGTGCAATACGATATTTACCTGGCCTGATTTGAGAAAGCTTCCCTAGTGCAAGTGTTAATATATGTTATCACATTAAGATCCTATGCTTAAATCTGCTCTTCTACAAGGCCACCCTAGCATGAGGCTTGCAGCCGGATTCAGGATTTCTCAAGGCATCCCCAGGAGAATATAATATGGAGTCAGCCTTCACAAAGCCTGTGTCAGCACATCTCGTGCACACAGAAACATGTGGCATGCTGAGCTGTGATGTGCAGTACAGGACAGCCAGGCTGACAAAGTGTGGGAAGCATATGGCAGGGGTGGGGCCCATAGCTGTGTCAGGAATGCATGCAACATATGGTGACAATAACATTCAGGGGATATTATCCTATTAATCTTTCTCAGAAAATTTTGTACACATATACATACTCCAGCCAAGGATTAGAGAATGTTCATATGGAAACTAATATTAGATATCACCTATTTCATCATTGTCCCCATTTTGTAGAAGAAATTTAAACTCAAGAATGTATGGGACAAAGAATACTCAAGGTCACAAGGACAAACCCAGGAGCTAGAATCTAAAACTCATCATTCCAATCTGGAGTTCTTAGAATCATAACAAACTACTTCTCAATGTACAATAGCACCCAGCTTTAGCCCCCTTTTCCTAGGTGGATCTAAAGATCTGGTCAGAGATCACCATGGGCAAGTCTTGAAAATGTCATGAGAAAGAGAACTCAGACTCTGTACTATCTTTATATCCGCCCTTGATTCTAAGATTCAGATGGAGCCTTAGACACTCCAGAAGAAGCAGAAATCTGTCAGCTTTGGAAAACAAGGAGGTCCCTAGACCTTCTTAAAATATGCACAACTGAGCCCTCCACCAAGGTTTCACTGAAGGCTGAGACACATGGAGACAGCTGGAGACACCTGTGTGTCCCACCAACAGACTCCTGGGAGAGATGGAAGGGCCTGGATCTAGACAGAGTTTGATAGGTTGCCAAAGAACCAAAAGGCTCAGGCTTGCTGCCATCCTCTTCTGCACAGTCAAGTCCATACTGTTTAATGTCTGTCTTTGCTTTGTTGTCCTAAAAGTAAGTCTCCAAGTCAAACATGAGACTCTTCTTAGCTCTTAGCACATGCTTTCCACTGTTTCTATTTAGAATTTGGTTCTTAGATACCCCTGACCTTGCACACTTGGGCATGTGGCTGATGAGCCTAAGACTTTAAGGGACCGAAGTGGGGCTACTGGCTGAGTCGTGGCTCCATCAGCTTTCCCAGTGCTTCACGTTTGTAGGTATAGAAGAAGGGAACACAGAGAAGTAAGCTTCTTCCATTTGCTCTGTTGCTTAAGTCTCTGAAGTTCCTTCCCATAGCCTTCTTATCCTAGCCTTCCACCAGAACTCCAGGCTACATTATTTTCTTCCTCATCTGTACTCTGACTCTTTTACTTCTTCCACATAAAAGCATAGGATGATGTCCTGTATTGCCTTATTTTCATACGATCCTTGAAATTCTGAGGTCTTCAACAGACAACAGACACTTCAAACTTCAGCTCAAGTATCACACTCTCTGTGAAGCCTTCTTCAATTCCACAAACTGGAGCGCCACTTCCACAGGACTCCCAACCATCTAAGGTCACTTAAATGTGGACTGTCACACTTGGCCTACAGCACCACCCGAGCCTCAGCAGAGAGCCATCTCCTTGACCGAATGAAATGGATTTGCCTCTGTCTTTTTGTTGCTGACCAGGCCTAATATTTGATAAAATCTGCAGCAAATGTTTCATGGGGAGAAGAAAGGGAGGACAGGAGTACCTTGAAGCACCACAGCTTGATGATGTTGCTTGCTGTTTAGGTTTTTGCTTTTTTTTTTGTTTTGTTTTGCAGCTCTGTAATGTCCAGTAGATACTCTCTGCTTTTCTAATTCCATAATTATTAATGATTCCTTATTTGAAGAATAACATCAATGTTGTACTGTTTGCAAAGCTCAAGATATTGTGCTGTGAAGTCACAGGCAATGTCCTTCTACAGGATGAGGATCATGACACACACACACAACCTAAAAATCATGACCAAGCTCACATGACTAGTGCATGGCAGAGATCAAACACATCTATAAGTAGAACACAGAGGTTGACAGCTTTGGATCATGGCACCGGGGGGGGGGGATCATAACCTTTTCCACCTGTCTCTAGCCATGTGGCTGCAGGAGAGCTGTGTCCACTGTGTTTCACAGGCCTGGTTTCTAAAATGCAGTCAATATTGGGCCAATGTCACAGGGTGAAATAATCACTATAAATGTGAAGAACCTGGAAACTTCCCTTCTAAGACAAATGCTCAGTAAGTGTTGCAGCTCGTATCCACTCATGATTCAGTCTATATTTATTTAGCTGACACTATGTGCCAGGCTTAGTTTGGGCAACAGAGATATGATAGTGACACAGACATAAACCCCTGATATACAGAAGCCTGCTTTAGCAAAGCATGGTCCACAGTAAATAAAATAGATGCCATGTCTGTCACATATGTGCACTAAACTAAAATCAAAATGGATCCAAGATCTCAATATGAAAACAGAAACACTAAATCTTCTGGGAGAGAAAATAGGTAAAACTCTTGAAGGCATGCTGTTAGGCAGACTACACTGGAAATACTATAGAAATTCATCAACCAGGGTCTCATCTCATTTCAAACCTTTTCTAGAGCAAAAGAAATCCCCAAAAGAGTGAAAGGATGACTTCCAGTGTGTGGAAAAGAGTTGTAGCGAGTTCTTCTCAGACAAAGGACTAATATTTAGAACATATGAAGAATTGAAAAACTCAGATCCCCCCAATTTAAAGACCCCATGCAAAATTGGGCATGTAGGAAAAATATAGGCTTTTCGGATGGAGAAGTAGAAACAGTAAATAAATATATGAAAAAATGTTCAAGCCCATTAGTCACTTGAGAGAGGCAAGCTAAAATAATGCTGAGATTCATTTCACTCCAGAAAATATGGCTATTATCAAGAAATCAACCAATATCAAATGCTGGTGGGACATGTGGGAAAAAGTGAACCCTTCTCCACTGTTGGTGGGAGTGTGGACTGGTGTGACCACTGTGGAAATCAGTGTGGAAACTCCCCAAAACACGAGGACTAGAGGTCCATTTGACCCAGCTACCCCCTTCTTGATATCGCCCCCAAAGAATTAAAAGCATCATACTATAGTGATATATGCACATCCATATTTATAGCAGCACAGTCTGCAATAGCTACATCTTGGCAAAAACCCAAATGCCTATCAAGTAATGAATGAAAAAAGTTGTGTTCTTTTATGTAATGGAATCCTACGCAGCCATAAAGAATGGTAAACTTGAGACAGTGATAGCTAACTGGATGAACCTTGAGGCCATGCTTTTAAATGAAACAAACTGGATTCCCATGTGTAAATATCAGATTGTCTCTCTGGTTTGAGAAAGTGTAAATAGACACCAAAATGTGTAATAGATATTGTGAAACAGGAATAATTTTTCAACAGGAAAGGGGCACCAGAGAAGAGGAGAGGAAAAGGAAGGACGAGAAAAGAATGATTTAAAAGGATAAAATGGAAACAAAGCTTTGTAAATAAAAAAGGAAGGAGGGAAGGAGGGGTTTAGGGGAGAAAAGAAGAGTGGTAATAACTTTAGAGCATTCTTGAGCTGTGGAAATGGGAAGTGGTGTGAATCCAGAAGTCCTGGGGAAGACAAAACCAGTGGCCTCTGTGGAGAGGTGGTGAGAGCTCCCAGAGTGGCTGAAAGTGTTGGAAAGAAGGGGCTCAAGCCCGAAGCATGAGAGAAAGTCACAATGAAGGGACAGGAGAGCAAAGAAAAGGAGCCCACGGAGGTGTGGAGCAGCATCAAGGGACAGCAGGGAGTCTGGGGACAAGAGGAAAAACACCAGAAGTCACACTGAGGAGTCAAAAAGGGAAAGGAGTGTAAAGTAAATGCTGGATCCCCAGGAGGAAAGCAGCTGCGACGGAGCCATGAGAAAGGAAGGGTAGGAGAGAGAGCAAAAAATGGTGAGCAAAGCTAAAAAGCTCCTTTTTTTTTTTTTTTTTAATTTTGAGTTGAAACTTGCAAATCATGAAGTTTCCCAGGCTGATCTCTAATTTGTGATACCCCTGCCTCAGCCTCCTACAGTGCTAGGATTACAGGTGTGCATCATCAGGCCTGGCTCTAAAATTGTCATTTATAGCAAAAGAAGTTGGCATGAGACAGAAAAAACAACTGTTGGAAAGATGCTGCCAGGGGCAGATATTTGTGGCCATGGAGGTCTCACGGGAGAATCAGGATCATTTACTGAAGATGGATGACTCAGGGTCTCACAGACACAGGCTGTGGGATAATGCCTTACTCAGTTCCCCTCCACACTTACCTAGAAAAAAAGAAAACTAATCTACTGTATCCTAGGCTAGAACATTCTTATCTAGATGTATAGTCTCAAGCCACCTTCTCATCCAGAAAAATCAAAGTCCTGCAGGGGAGCACATGAATTCTTTTGATTTTATATCCTTTCTGCCCACTCCAAAATGTCTAACAAAGACATTAAACAATATTCTAACTGTTTTTGCTCAAAAATCCAATGCATGCAGGCTGGGCAACCCTACAACCATGAACCAAAAACACAAATGCAGCTGTGAGCTTTCTTTCCTAAACTCTTCTACATTAGGAGCCCATCATCTCCTCTGAAATATTTTGAGTCTTCCCTCCGCACTAGAAGCAGAAGGGAAGATTAAATGAAAACCCAACAGAAGGAAAGATAAAATGACAACCCAAGATTTGTTCCAGGCCAGTGATTGTACAATTCAGAGAGCAAATCACAATTAAGAATCCTTGAACAAACACCTCTGAACAATCACTCCAAAATAAAGCAAGATTTTGGTTTTTAGTTTATTTTTTTCCTCATACTCTCATAATGGATTTTTAACTTCAGATCTCCAGCTGGTAAGTCAAATAAAATTTGGGAAATGTTCAAAACTTTCAGCAAACTCAAGAGTAATTTGGCCTCATCAAAACCAAACACAACAACTGGCAGACAGAGGCTGGCGACTTGTGAATGTACCAGGAGGTATCCCCATGGTGCTCCAAACATTCTCCATTCCCTCAGCGAATTTCTCACCAAGTGGAGGCCAGAGCCTCCATCTGCTTCCCATCACTGTCCCACTCTTGCTCTTGGGCAGAACTCAGCCCCAGGTCCATTTGTCATGCCTCCACAGAAGCACATCCCACCAGAGCTCGGGAGACCCAAGCAAAGCTCTCTACACTGGGGCAGACCTCCAGAGACTGTGGACCCTGGCAGGGGCATGGCTCATTCCCCTGTCTAGGGTGCCCTAGCATTGGCTTTTCCCTACTTCTACTTTTTATTCCTGGAAACTGGCCATCAGCAACATGATATGGATATACTTTGAGGTCCCATGGTGAGTGACATCGTGCCATAAATAGAACTCTGGTCAGAAGCATGAAATTGTATAACCTTAAGAATTTTAAAAATAGTGAAGGATTTATTCAAAGTAAAATAAGAATGCTGCTTTAGAGAAATGACATAGTTGCCACTAGGTGAACATATTCAACCCAAAGAGCCCATGAAATACAGCTGTAATGTATGTGCATGATCATTCCAATTATGTTAGATTTTTCTTTAAGAAAAATCACTTGCACAGACCTGGCAATGGCCAGACTGTGACAGCTGAAATTACAGCAAATGATGCAGCTTTGCAAGATGCATACAACTGGGTGAAGACTGTCCTGGGCTGCCATTCTCAGGATGGTCCCCTTCATCCAACTCTATCATGCACTACCAAAAAAATGTGGCAGGTGGGCAAGAGAACCACCTCCTCCTTCAGATGATCCTGACACACTGTCATGCTAGGGTCAATTGGCATTTTTCTTTCAACATTTTCTAACAAAATATTATTCACACAGCAATGAATCTATGCACCAAAATTTCATCTCAGTGTTATTGTGAGTAGGAAAAGTGGGTCAAGTGACAAACATCTCCTTCGTGAATTGCATTTCTCACTCCAAACCTTCCTGTTCTCCCTGCACTACCCTATGGATGGAAGCCAGAAAGGTCTTTGCAGTAAAGCCTATCTGATACTTTAGCTCATTGAATTTAAAATCCTTTAGTTATTTCTCAAACACTGTGTAAAAAGGATCCCACATTTTATGTTGGCTTACGAAGTTATTCATAGTTTCTTGTGCTACTCAGCTCTGCTCTGTTATCATCTTCCTCAGGACCTCCCTGGGGCTCCTCCATCCTCTTCACCACAATCTCTGGCCAAAGGAAAGGCCATGGCTTACAACCTACTGCTCTGACCTTTTCCCCATCATATGCACTCTTCCCCCAACATTCTCTTCCCATATGTTGGCCATGTTCACTGTAAACCAACTGTTGGGTCCAAGCTTCACTTTTATTTCTTACAAGAAATCATCCCCAGTCCTTCCCAGATTCTGAGTTTCATGTTCCTCCAAATTCATCTCAACTCCACATGTCTATGATAAAGCTCTCCATGTATTCAGTGGCTAACACAAATCTCTTCAGCAATCTCTGTCTTCTATGATAGCAGAAGTGCATTTTGCTTCCTAGTTTATTCTTAGCAGTGTGAACAGCACACATTGAGCTCACAATAAATGCTGGTTTTAGTGCTCTTAGTATGTACTGGGAAGTGCCAAAATTAAGTAAGTACTTGATATTAATAATTAAATACATTAGTATATAGTCAATAAATGAATGGAGATTATATAACATAAACCACTTGTGTTCATGTGTATTAAGGAAACAAAATTAAAATGTATATTCTTAGCATGATCACACAACTACATACCAAAATACGTGTACTGAAATAAAAGGTTTATGAATAAAGTTAACATGTTAACAGTGGAGTTGGGGGTATTAGAAACATGAATATTTTTTAACTTATGATGTTAATTGATTTTCTAAAGTTTATAACATAGATATCTCAAAATAAAAAATACAAGTAAAAAATATAATGCTATGCACTGGCCAGATAGCTCAGCAGACTAAAGTGCCTCCTTACGCAGGCGCAGAGACTAGGTTTGATCCCTGGTCTTTCATGCTGGTCCCACCCCCAGGACTCGCTGAGGTGGCAAATGAGACTGAGTGTGGTGATGTGCACTTGTAATCCCAGCATTTGGGAGGCTGAAAGCAGAAGGATCACTAAAAGTTCGATCTGTGCAGTGAGACTCTGTATTAAATAAGTAAAATGATAATTCTAACTACAAAATAAGACATTGTCACTGTAGAAAAATTAAAAAGCTCCAATAAAAATAATATGGAACATACCTACAATTTCACATCTAATATGGGTGTAATTACAACCTATCCTTTGTGAGTGAGTGTGTGTGTGTGTGTGAGCATGTGAGTGTGTGCATGTACATGTGTGTGTTAGCATAGATTTATCTACCAACTGCCTGGACAAGTGACATAGAATGGCAAGAGTGAAAGAAGCAAATATTCCTTCCTTTGCCTCTATTCTAACGTGCATTCATCCATGCATTCATTTATTCCTAAAAGGACTGTAACACTCAGAGACTATGGAAGCCACCAAGGAGAATGATGGAAAGTATATGAGTATAACCTTCATTTTCCAAGAACAAGAAGGGAAGAGACTGCACAGCAAATGAGAGGAATGGAGACTTCCAGAATGTGCCAGAAGTCCTTGTGTCTTAGTGGAAAAGGAAAACAAGAAAGCCAATGTTGACAAGCACTTTCAAAGAGCAAGACATGGGGCAATTCACCCTGTTCCAGCTCCTATTGCATCAAAATTAGATTGACAGGAATAATCTATATTTCCAGATTGATGGCCATAGAATATTTCTTTACAGACATGAAAAACACAACCAATGAGAATTCTGCATTTAAATACAGTCTACCATGGAGAATCATGACCAAAGAGCATGTCTAGGGAAAGGGAAGCATTATATGTAATTGGTCCACCCCTTAACACATCTTTTTCCTCTGACCAAGTCTCCACCAGACCCAGCTGGTACCCATTGGCTTCTGAACATCTCCACTGTCCACAGGAATCATTGTGGGTATGTACTGGTGGACCATTCCTGCAACCAAATGGCCACAGAATCAGCAATGTTCTATCCCTCTATTCTCCAAGCCCTTCTCTCCAAGCACAGACTCATCAAACCCTGTCATTTACATCTTCTTTTCTTGAAATCATGAAGTTTATAGTTAAAATAAAAAGAAAGATTATTTGAAATAACACTGGTAGAAATAGGGAGACTTTCTTGCCATGATTTTGAAACTGTCCCCTCGTCCACAATATGGCAGTGGATGATTGAGTAATTATGTCTAGAGTTATAATTTAATTAGATCCAGCTCTGATCATTTAAAATTCTGCGATTAACATATTGTCCTTAATAGGAATGCTTTAAAGATCATATTTTAATTCAAAACAAATGTTCTAACATAGGTCTGCTTATAAGGGTGGTTAAGAAGAGAGATTAGCCTGGCCCATATGAAATCATTTATTGTGTTTAGTTAACTACAAGCAAGATAGTTTGAATGAAATAGAAGCATCTAGAATTTAAAGATAGACAGCACTGACTCTCAGTTATCTTCTCGCTGTGGGATATGGCACATATCTGAATCTCTTTCACATCTCTTTTTCCTCATATCTAAAATGAGAATGATCTTAATATCTGGTTAATACTGTTGCTGTTCAGTTGCAAGAAATAATGACATAAAGATTAGTTACTTTAACCAAATCTATATATTAAAGAAGACTGAGTAGTTATTATTGCATTGGATGAATACTATAACTCCTATCTTCTCACACATATATTTATTTGTTCTTCTAGCAAGGTTTCAGCAACATTTAGATCTTTGATCCATTTTGATTTGAGTTTAGGACATTTTTCTATGCATCCTAAACTCTGAAGTTTTGATGAATAAGAAAAGTACTAGAGAAGCAGTTATTTAAAGTTTGCTATATAACTTAAAAGCAAATGGGAAGGGGAGTAGGAGATGGAGGGAAAAGTAAAGAAAGGGAGAGCAAAAAGAATTAATATGTGCTATGCATACATACCAGCTCCCCAGAATGAAAATGAATGAAGGCATGATGTGCTGCAAAGATGTACTAAAAAATTTTGCAAAAATTAAAAAAAAATTAAAACAGGGTAGGACTGAGTCTTCCCACACCTTGAACAGTTGGTAAACAGATCTTCTTCCCTTCAGCACACCTCCCCAGGGAGACAGACTATTCAATCACAAGATGATAAATATCTGGGGCATTCTTCGTCAGAACACAAGTTTTCAAAAAATACAAGGGATGATCAAGATATATGATGTGTGTTACAGAACATTTGTAAGAATAAAAGACATACTGCTGCTCATCCCATGCAAAATACTTCTCACTTTGATACACATATCCCATCATTTTTGCCACTTTCTGAAGCAATTCTGCAAGATTTCTTTCCTGTCTGTAGGAAATGGGCTCAATGTACAGTGAATACTGCTGCCCAGTGCCATCCTATAGAAAGGCAGGATTGTAAAAACCTTACAGTTTGTCTGCACCTGCCTTATTAATACCCCTGGCACCATGTGACTTCTGACTCAATCACAAAGTCAAAAATCACTTGAAATGTATATGTTTTGAGTCAGTTCAGAACATCAAGGCAGATGTGACAGCACAAAGACACACAAAGGAGACGTGCAGAACTGTTTCAGAAAGCAAGAATGGTAGGACAAGTATGTGTGAACCAAAGAGGTGTAGTCTCAAGGAGCCTAGTGTATCTCTTTTTATGTATTTAGCACAGGGTCTACAGGGTCTCACTATGTAGATCAGATTCATAGTGATTCTCCTGTTACAGCCTCCCAAGTGCTGGGATTACAGGTGCACGCCACCACACCCAGTCTCAATTGCCATCTCAGCACACCACTGGGGACAGGACCAGCACAGCATGCTGGGGATTGAACACAGGCCACTATGCTGTGCCTAAGTAGGCACTTTAATCCACTGAGCTACTTGGCTGGTCCATGTGTCTTTTATTGGAATAACTACTTTCAATTTAAATATCAACTGAAGTTTTCAATCATACCTCCTATCTTCAACTAGTCCTATATATCTCCTTCCTAGTTTATTAATAAAATCCAACCAAGTTGGATCTAACCAAGTGTATTGCTCTGCTTTCCCATTGCTGAAACCTAGTAACTAAGACCTACAATTGAAAGAGGGAGAATATTGATTAGACTTATGGTTTCAGGAGACCCAGTCAGTGGTTAGCTTGCCCCAAGGTTAAAACATCATGGTTGCAAGGCAGGGGGAAGTAAAGAAGCTTAGTCCACAGTGGTTGGGAAGCACAGCAGCAGAAGAGAACCAGAGAGAAAGGGATGAGAGACTTAGACCTCCCCCCAAGGTCATCTCTCCATGACCCACCTAGACACCTCTGTGAGTATGCTTTACTGATCCCCAGGTAGATCACAAATCCAGTCATGTTGACAATCCACTTTATCCAACAGATCTATAATCCCTTTCTATGTCTGTGTCAGGCACTTAGAGTATAAAAAAATATAAGAGTTCAAAAACCCCTTTACATTATTCACACATTTCCCCTATTACACTTGCTATGGATCAAGGTGGGTTCTCACAAAGACTCCACTTTACCATTTTCTCCTCCTACCTGAAGTCAAAGCTGGCAGTGTAGCATAAAAAATACTGTATTTGCTTTCTGCATGTCAACATCCCACGATGCATGGCCTCGTGCACAGCCATCCTTTCCAGAATGGCATTCACATTTCCCAACGTCATCATCTCAACACGTTTCCAGATTTTAAATGAAGAACATCTGCAGACGCAATTGTGCTTCTCAGCCCTTCTCTCTGTCTTTCTTGGTGGATATGCACAGACTATCCTCAATGCCCAATGAAATGCAAGGACATTTCAGAGCGGGACTATTTTAAGATTTTATGATCATTTGATAAAATTATCATTTCTGCAAAACAAAATGGAAGAAAGAAAAGTCCTAATGTTATCCTCACAAACACACAACTTCAAGAAATGGAAGGTCAGAGGAAAATATGAGAGAGAGAAAGAGAGACACACAGAAAGACAGAAACAGACAGATAGACAGAGACAGAGATTGAGACAGAGAGACATAGACATAGAGACAGAGACAGACAGATACACAGACAGACACACAGAGACAGAAAGAATAAAATATAAAACAAGAGACAGAGACTGGGGAGATCACACAAATAAAGTATCTTTAAAATTAAAGTGGAGGATTCCATGAATGAATCTAACAGGCCCAAGGTGACATTCCCCACTGTGCTTTCTATCCTCCTGAGATCAAATTCTTGCCAGGTATGATTAGAAACACTTCCCATCCTGCTTCCTGTGGAATGTTCCTCTGTGACCAGATGGGCGCTCTTTGGAATGACCATGAAAAGACACTGTTGGTGAACCCCACCATCCAATCACATTCTTGAATTAAACAGAGCTGTCCGCTTGGACCAAGGTGATGATGTCTCTGGATTCTTTACACAGATGTAGAAGAGCATCCCACTATTCCCAGGATGGCTGCATTTGGTTTTCCCCCAAACCTCTGCTCTTATCAAAACCACCTGAAACACACTTGGGCTCCTCCTCTCCTCACAAAAAAAAAAACAAGGCATTTTTATTCCACTGAGTGACAAGGACCAGACTCAGGGACTGAAAGAAACCAGAAAGCATGGACCAGAAACATCTCCATTGTGTTTGGATCAAAAAGAACCACTAAAAGAAAACAGAAACTTTGTAGATTTCACAGTACTAGTACCAAGACATACCAGGGCTCTTATATCTCTGGGTCCTTGGCAATGATATCGGCTTCCTCTGGCTGCTGGCATGAACTAGGTTCTCTGAGCTAAAGAAAGCCAGTATGTCTGCAGGGTTGCTTCCCTCCAGAAGCCCCAAAGAGAATCACTATTTCTTTGTTTGTTTTAATTCTTTAGCTTCTTGAAGCAGCCTGCATATTTTTTGTTTATGGCTTCTTCTCTCCACACTACTTCACCTTTCATTCTGCCTGTTACATCTCTTGTTTGCTTATTTGTTTTAGACCCTGCCGAATCTGTAACAAACTTTGCATCTGCAATGGGCCCACCCAGATAGTCCAGGATAATCTCTCCATCTCAAGATCCTTAGTCACACTATTTACAAAGTTCCTTTTATAGTGTTAAACACAAGACCTTTATGAGGTGAAACTTGGGAGAGCAAGCTTAAAGGTATGGAGGGCAAGAAAAAGAGACCCACTTAGATACTCAGGGAAAAACCATCCAGCTGGGGGCTACAGCAAGGAACATAGCCACTGTGCTCCTGTGTAGTCAGGAAGCCAGTGTGGTCAGACAGGGACTGAGGAGAGGGAAAGATCAGCACAGAGGAGGTCAGGGCGGCCTTGCGTACCACTGTAAGGACCTTGCTTTTCATTCTAAGTAAGAGCCAGCAATCAAATAAGCACATTGAAGATTCTTAGGGATCTTTATTTATTTTATTTCTTTTAGCTTGCTCACACACAGTCATTTAAAAATAGCTACTAAATGCTTCTTCTGGGGAATGTGAAGTACTCATAATAATAATAAAAAAGTGCCTTGGGCTTTCTTACAACTGGATACATCAAAGGGTTTTCACTAGTAATTTGGGGAGCGTCCGCCTCTGGGTGCCACTGCTGTGATTTCAAAATAGAATTATCTCGTGCTATGTGATTTCTTGAATCATTAGTTTTCCATTTTCTCTTCTTCTTTCCCTTTGGTTCATTTTTTTTTAGGCTGGCGCTAGTATATGCACGAAGTTTTTTAAAAATGTTTGGCTCATGGGCAATTGGGTGAAAGAGACAGTTGCCGATCCCGAATTCATACAGGACCCAGACCCAGACATTCGGAATCGGTTTAATCAGTGGAGTGGGGGTCCATCTTTTCATGAGAAATGAATTATCTGTCACAGGAAGATACTGAAGGGCAGCAGGAGAACAAGGGAAAGTCTGCAGTCCCCAAAGAGGCACTTTTACTTGATTTCATTAACCCATTCACTGCACCCAGGGGCTACAACAAGAGCATTTTTAGGCACAGAGAATTTTTACCAGATGCTCAACCATCATGAACAAAATAGAACCCTAGTCCCACCCCTCTAATTACTTGGCTGACAGCAAGCTGAAACTTTTCAAAATTATAATTATCAACAATTCTAGCTAATTATGCGCTGAACAGTGCTTATCTTTGAAGATTAATAATTTTAACCTTATGGAGGGAAAATAACAAAATTACTTAATTTCCTTTTCAGCAAAAGCCCCAAATCTTTAAAGAAACAGTCTGTAGGTAAGAGCAATAGTATTCCTGGCCTCAAGGAATCTTCTACACTCATGGCATCCCACAGAATGGGGCTTAAGAATCAGGTCTCTTACCCCTGGGCCCTCTTACCTGCCTTTTCCTACCTCTGATTTCCAAGAATCATCAAGAGAGCTGCCCAGAAAATAAAAAAAAGGATAATTCTCTTACTGGGTATTGAGACCCATGTTCTAGCTACACGCCAACATTTCTAGCTCTGTCTTGTACTATGGAGCATTGGAGGAATGATTAAAAAGATGGGCCCAGGCATGAGGGGAACAGTCACCAATAGAAGATTACAGGGGTGGGGAGGACAGAGCCATCTGGGGAATCTCAGGCCCTTGAAAGGATACACTGCTGTTTGCTTAAGAATATGCAGAACAAATAAAACATTTGGGAGCCCAGATTTGGGTCATAAGGTGTCAGTTTGTGACCTTTGGAACAAATCCAACAGTCCTTTAAGGGCTGAGAAAATGGAGAAAAAAGAGTTCCACTTTCCAAGCTATCCCTAGGCACTACACATTCCATGGCCCTTCAGTGATTATTCACATCCTTTCAAAGTCACATATCTTTGTGGAAAACTACCTCTATTTTTCAAAATGCAAAATAGCTATATGGACACAGAAACACAATTAAATTAAGGCAGAAACGGCAGTCCACCCACTGCAGTAAAAATGCCTCCTTGGTAACTCTTAGATGATGAAGTAAGGCCTTTAGACAAGGGCAGGCTCAGAGACGATGTCAGCCCAGGAAATGGGCCCAGCGGCATCCTCCCCTTCCAAAGTTGCAGGTGTTCTCACCTTCAGGGTCACGAAGCTCCTCCTGTGTGCTGGCTTGTATGTCTAGCCCTTGACTATTTCAAATCTATTCCAGTCTCAAAGATTTTGGTCTAGCACATTCCTCTGCTTGGTAACTGGCCCACATTCTTTCTATGTTTCTCCCTTGAGATGTCTTCTCTAATGCCACCTTCTCAGAGAGGATTCCCCGGTCACCTTCTTTAAAATAATACGCTCCCCGCTCCAAACTCAGTCATTCATCACCATTCATGACTTTCTGAAATCAACTCATTTATTGTTTGCCCACTCTCTCTCTTTTTTTCTCTCTCTCTCCTTGCAAAAGCTATGTCTCCCCCCACCTAGTCAAGAAAAGCTACAGAATGCAACGAATCCAGCTCAAAAGAAAACATGGTGCACCTTGCACAGAAAGAACTTTTCCCATTCCTTCCGCAGTTTTATTCTCAACTCTCATGGTATTTTCTATTTTATATCATGTTCTTACTCTGCACCAATATAGACCCTCACAGGTACCCAGAGTCCTGGCATCCACATTTGGCGTGCAGGTTATGTGCCCCCCACAGATGGGGTAATGGGAACCGATGGTTAGAAGCAATCCCAGGGTGGCGGCAGGCAGGGAAAGGTGGGGAATTCCTCACGCTCCTCGTACATGTTTACTATCCTATGGGACATAAAAAGCAACCAAAGATAAAATTAGTAAGTATCTCAACACGGTAAGTGCAGAACATAAGACTTTAAGCATGGGATTTCTTCTGAGAACGCTGTCATTGCTTCTAGTGTTCCATTCCTAGGTCAATGCCTGGCATATGGAGTAGACGAATGAATGAGTGAATGAATGAGTGAATGAATGAGTGAATGAATGAGTGAATAAATGAAAGCAAGTGAACAAGCCAGCAATTCCTCACATTAGCTATACTTTGCCCATCTTATGGGCAAACTGGCTTACTTTCCATGAATAAATAGCTCTTCCTTGAAGGCCCACCATCCATAAGTCATTGTATTAGGATCTTTGAGGGCATGGCAATATGAATAAAGAGCAGACTCCTTCATAAAATCCCCAGTCTGGTAGTAGAACTCAGACAACATCCTCAATCACCTCCTCTATGAGGTTAAAAGTGAGGAGTGACCTAAGGCACAGTGCAGTGGCAGCTCAGAGATCTATACAGCTGCAGGGACCACAGAAGGTTTTATGAAAGAAGTGGCATTTAAGCGGGCCTTTAAAACAGGTATGGGATTTAGTCATAAAGAGAACCCTGGAAAAGGTGACAATATCAGTAAAGGGTGAGGAGGAGTACCAGAACCACGTGCAGGGGTAGGGACAGTGTCCAGGAAGGAAGCTGGTCCTTTGTTTAGGTGCAGGGCAGGGCTGAAGTCACAGCTAAGCCTGGGACTGGGGTGCTTCCAAGCTCAAATTGCTGATGACAAGATTCACCCACCTCACGTATGGGAGGAGACAGTTCCTTACCTGCTACTGCCCGGTGACCAAGCACCTTCTGTGGCTACCATGCGATCCTCACCAACATAGCACCTTATTTTCTCAAGGCCAGCAGAAAAGAAGTCCACCAGTGAGGTGAAAGCCATAATCATATAGTCAGTAAGCACAGACCTAATATCATTATCACCTTTTCACAAGAATCCTCTGGAAAATACCAGGAAACAGCTGTCACAAAACTCACCTTGAAAGACTGCTGCCATCGTAGGGTAGAGGGACCAGAGATGGAAAAGCATTAAGGAGGTGCATACAATGGTTGGGAAGAAAGTAGTGAAATCCAATGAGAAAGGAAGAACTTTGGAAAGACAGTTTTTGAGGGTATTCTTGCTGATAGAATTTACGGGTGTTGGTAATTAAATCTATGTGGGTGATAAGGAAGAAGAAAAAAATAAAGGAGACTCCCAAGACATTGAACTTGATTCACTGGAATTGAAGAAGTAGTTTGGGAGCTTGGCAGAAGGAAGAGAGAGATACGAGATATGCAATCATTTGGGTGAGAAGAAAAAGAACACATTGAATTTGAGCTACTAGAATGTCATTCCAGGTGACCGTCTATGCTACTTGAATGCTGAAATTCAAGAAAGCTACTGGGGCTGGAAATCTGTTGGGGAAAATCATCTGCACCCAGGTGGCAGCTGATGGCTTGCCATTGGAGGAGAGGAATGACATCATCTACAGTTATGTTAACAGCTTGGAATGCTTCCTCCTGTGGGAATGCTAGCCAAAGTTCCAGACAAGAAGGACAAGGAGAGGAACTTCAAGTCAAAACAAATCTTCAGTACATCTATGTGGTCTATCAACTACTTGGAATACTCATCTCAGTAAGATTTTTCCAAACAGAAAGAGACTTAGCTGCAAACCAGGGACCCCAACAAATGAACATGGACTTGTATACAATAATAATAAGAACAACAAAATGGTTGAGTTTATATTGCTTCTTAGTACTTGCAAGTCATTTACATTATGACTTCTACCTCAGGATCACCTGTTATTTCATTCTGCAGATAAGAAAACTGGGCCTTGCTCTAAATCATACACCAGCATTTAGGACTGAAACTTGAATCCTCACCCAAAGCCCATTTCCTTCCAAACTATAGAATCTTGGACCTAGAATCTGGGTCTGAGTTGAATGCTCTTTGCTTTTCATGCACAAAGCCAAGGGCCTGCTTTATTTAATGAAAATACAAATATGCATACTCATCCCAAGCTCTCAGAGGTTAATTAAATTGAAAATCCCAAGACCCATCAGTTCCAAGTAAAAGAAAAGATCTTGGGATGCTGAATCAGATGAGATGTAGGAATCTGTGGCCTCCCCAGAGAAACACTCCTCTTGTGGGGAACTCAGGCTTAAGGTTAAGGAAACTCAGCTGGCTCCCCACCCCCTTGTAGTTATCTAGCACAGAGCAGAGCCAACTTTCCAGCCAGACCAAAAACCCAAGGCATTCCCCATTGCCAATCCATATCACAATCAATGTTGATTGAATGTCTGAATGTAATTTGAATGAAAAGCATTTCAAAGCACAAAGGTTCTGTTCCCAATAAGTTTAGTCTATATAATCAAATGCATTCTTTCTGGCCCAATCAGCAGAGGCTTGGCAGAATAAAGATCTTTGGTATGAGCAAAAAAAAAAAAAAAAAAAAAAAAAAAAAAAAAAAAAAAAAAAAAAAAAAAAAAAAAAAAAAAAAAAAAAAAAAAAAAAAAAAAAAAAAAAAATCCCAGCTTAAATCTTACAATTGCCCCTTTGAGGGTCGTTGACTCGGCAAGTTTTACAGTGGTGTACTGAAATGAATACTGCCTCTATGCAAAGCAACAGGAGGTCACATTATAATTAGAATGCAATCAGTGGAATTGGTTATGGCTTGGTTTTCTTCCTGAAATGACAATCTATGCCACATCTGCCATTACATTAATATTTTCTGCATTACTAGAACAGAGGGAAGGGGCCTGGAGGAGGGGGGAGGCCAGTGTCTTTCCACCAAGCAGCTGATAGAGTTGTCTTTAGCTGGAAGTCTGCATGAGCTAATCAGGGCCCAAACAGTTCACCTTTAAAATACCCAAACCATCTGGCGAGCTGTCCCATGATAAATCTCAATGATAAATGTCTCCGTTTTGATGTTACAAAGGAACCGCAGACCTGCTTGGTTTTGGCACAGCTGAAAACATACTGGCAACAGTAGAATAGAACTCAGATGTCCCAAAATAGAGAAGTAAATCATCTTGACCTGCAGGGCATAATATATTTAGAGAAAACCTGATTATAATAAAAAGGTTGGGCTCATCACAGTTTCTACTATAGGAATGGCAATATATTTTTTGGTAATACCCTTCAGTTCAGTGAAAACTCCAGTGTGTGCAATTTAAAAGCCCTAGTTCTCTGCCACCTCCCCCTCCACCCCTTCGGTCTTCAAGCATGTCCCTCTGCCACTTGTGAACAGCAGTCATGGCCTCTCTCTGGGTCTCAGGCATCCTGCAGGGGGACTGTTGAGGCAAGCATGCCTTCAGAATGATTAATCCACGCGCCTTTCAGAGGTCTGTTTTGCTGGGCCCAGGGCCACTGCCAAGAAAGGACATACTGTGACCACCAGCACCAGGAAGCAAAGGCGTAGCCTCTCAGCTCAAGGTTAGTCTGGACCCAGTGCTGAGAGGGACTCATAAAACAAATTGTGTTGTGTGGTTTTGGAAGGTAGACTTTTATGTCCAGCCAAGCTTTGGAAACAAATTACAGAGTGGTCAGTTGGCCTTATTTATTTCATCATTGTCCCCACAAAGTTAGGAAATTAATTAAACATGGAAATGGAGTGTTAAGGGCAAGGTGAAAGCCTCCCCACACCAGCAGGCCTCACTGTCTGCTCTGGCTGGATACACAACATCCCAGTCCCTGCTGGCCCCAAAGTTTGGAAAGAAGGAGCTTGGCCTCACAGAGGGGTAGCCAGGAATAACAGGGCCTCATCAGCTTTGGGCCTCCTGGGGAGCTGCCTGGGACCTTGCAACAACCGGCAAAGCATGCTGTCTTTTTCCACCCTGGTCTAGTTGGTTGTAACAGCTTGACCAATTCCCTCCACAGCTGCTGGGGTCACTTTCTGGTGACTAATGGGAAAGACAGATTTCCCATCTGCCCCCTTGACAAATGGTTTAATAAAATGCTTCTGCTCACACACCCAAAAGGGGAAGCCAGAAACAAGCAAGGGAGGTGACGTGTCTCCCGTGAAAGACGTTTCGATCTCATCCTCTTGGTTTCCAGACAAGTTGGTGAAAGAGAAGGAAGGTCATTTCCCTGAGGAAAGTAGCGCAGGGGAGAGCCGCAGAGGCAGTCTTAAAACTCATAAGGGCCTGCAGCAGCAAGACTCTGCTATTACTCACAATCTTGGGGAAGGGAGCGCAAATAAATTTGAGGTAACTGTTTTCAAAATATATATATATATATATATTCCATTTGTGAGGGAAAAGACAATAATTTATTGGCTGTTTGTAACTGGATTGAAGACACGCTACCCCATACTCTCTTGTCTGCCATGGGCCAAACAGCACTTATCTAGTTATTGGACTGTCTTACATGTCAGTGCTAGTGGCGCAGAAAGGAAACACCCACCAGAGCAACCGCCTCCTCAGCTCTTTCATCATTTCTTTGGCTCTCACCCGAACGAATCCCCTCCAGGTCCCTGACGTCTTGCTGTTCCAGAAGTGTGTAGAAAAGAGCAAGATATTTCAGCTGACACTCCTGCAGGTCCAGTGGGGAGCAGAGAAGAGTAGGAAGGGGCTCCACGCTCTGTTGGTGAAAGAGCTCCTGCCAGCAGCTACAGCTGGAGAAACTGCATCGTCACTCTCTCCTCACCATATGGTCTCTCCCTCTCGTGTCTGATTTACAACTTCTGATTATCACAGATCCTTTGGCTAGTCCCCTTTCCAAATGTCTTCCTACTGTTGAATATGTGGGTGCCAACAGTCCACCCAAAGAAAGGAAGAGACAAAGAATAATGGTGCCATTCCTTCTTGACTCCACCATCTACCTGGCAGTGTTTCTGGTCTTGTTCTAATCATCCCAATCAGAAAGCCCAGCCCATTTCTCATTTGTTATCTGACCTTTAAAGTAAGACAACTCGAGATTATATTTACCAGAGAAGGCAGTAGGTTGGGGGCAGGGGTGGGAGGCCCACCAGCCATGTGTCTAGCAAATCTGCTGTGTGTTCATAGTCCTATTACTTTCTAGTGTCTCCCATCAAAAACTTGAGCAGTAATAAAGGAGGAAGACACAAATGGAAGGGTCCGCTAATCAAATCATAAGTACAAGGAAGCATCTCTTTTCTCTAAAATGTGCCTGCCTGTAGCTACAGTCTCCAGTAAGAAATTCCCAGGGAATCCAGGTGTGGTAGCACACACCCATGATCCCAGCACTCAGGAGGCTGAGGTAGGAGGAAAGTGGTGGGTTCGAGACCAGCTTGGGCTACAAAGGGAGCTCAAGGCCAGCCCAAGCTGCATTGTGAGACCCTGTCTTTAAAAAAAAAAAAAAAAAATATTCCTAGGGGTTTCAGGGCATCCTGGAAGGATGTTAAAGCTTTCAACTGTTTCTTTAACCCTAGTCCACTACCTAGAGTCCAATCTTCTCTTTTCACAAGAAATGTTCAATCACATATCCACCCCCCAAATCAAAATAAAACAGGTGTTGATAGTGTGATCGTATACACCATGCTATCTTTTATATTTATGTGATTTATACTTTATTCCCATCAATTCAGTTCAAATTATTGCATTGTCACACTCTTTTCAGAGTACTATTCTATTCTGATTGCCAGTAAGTGTTGGAAAATATTCATTTATTCATTTGATAAATAATTACCAACTACCAGCCTCCAGACAGCATTTAGAGATACAAAGAAAGCACTCAAAGAATTTGACAATCTGGCAAGAGTCATCTAATGTAAGTCTTAGATTAAGGGAAAATAATATGTGAGTCTGATCTGAACACACAAGAGAGAAGAAGAAAGACAAAACCGCTTAAGCACAAGTACACAAAGGGCACTAATTTGTGTGGTGTGGAACAACACACTTTGGGGAAAGGATTCAAACGAACTTATCTGTAACTATTGTCAGCAGTAGGTAGTGTGACATTTGTCGATTAAGCAAGCTGCAGGGGAAGTTCGAGCTGGGATAGTTGGACTGAGGGCCCAAGGATGATGTGGAAAGACAACAATGAGGCAATTATGAGACCCGGCCAAGGATACACCGCGGTGACAGAGTTGAGCAGGAGTTATGAAGAGTTCGAAACTGCGTGTGGACTCGAAAGACTACTTGATTGATTCAGGCTGCTCACACGTCACACCAGAGGAGATTGCCCTTGCTCACTCCTCCTGTTCTTCTGAGGTGTCTTGTTCAATCTCAGTGATGTATATCTATTTGTTTTTTCCCCAAGGTCAGGGTGATGCATTGGTGTTAAAGGGAGAGTGTAGGAGGAGAATGTCCAGAACTCAAAAACCTACTCTTCTTCTTCACTTTGTTCTCCTTCTGGGAATTAAGCCCAAAAGAAGGCATAAAGGAAATAAACTGCGCCTCTTTCAGTGTTTGATTTGAGCTTTATTTGTATGCTATGTAAGTAATGTCTAGCATGTTTCAGGAAATGACAATGGGAGAGACTTCTTGAAAAGATTAAACCTTTTTGCCCTGCCAGTGATTAAAGAACATCTGAGTACACTCTTGCCTCGCCGAATGCTGAAACAGAGAGAGAAGACAGCAACACTCGCCCTTCCTAAGATGAATAACGACAGTGCAGCAGCAATAGCGGCGGCGGCGGAGGCACAGTGGTAGTGACGGTAATTCTCCTCGTTGCAAAAAGCTACCCCACGCACACACCCTCAATCACAAGGCAAGTACCTTTCCCTTCAGGTAAACAGCTACACAGCAGAAAGCCAAGTGTTCTGATTCTGAGAATTACAGCGTCTTCGTTCAAGAAGCCGTAGCTGAACCAAGTCTAACTGCAGAATATATTATCCTAGCCAAGATCCTTGATCCTCAAGGTAGAAGCACAGCCTTTGCCTATAGGACACACGGGAAGAATCTCTATAAAGTCAGTGTTTAGATTTATGTAAAGTTTTTCTTTGTTACTTAACAAATGCATGATTGCTTGCTAATGGAAAATAGAGTAATGTGGTCATTATAGAAAGAAGAGAATGATGCAAGACATTTAGATTCCTACCTCCCTAATGGCCTGACTTCCTCCTGTTCTCTGAAGGTAAAGATTCCAAAGAATGGATTGGAATCACTAAAGGGTTAATACCATTGTTCTTTTTCATGTACATATCCATATATGGTATTATTTAAAATTACATCTCTGAGAAGGCCTCTTTTTAATTAAAATAAAACATAAATTTCTTTGGTGTTGTAACAGCTTTAGTAGTGCCTGGCTATTCTATCTATCTGTCTATCTATCATTTTTCATCTATTTATCTATTTATTTTTGGCTGCATTAAGATTTTTTTTTTTTTTGGCAGAACCGGGGATTGAACTCAGGCCTTTGCGCTTGCCAGGGAAGCGCTTATTCCACTGAGCCATCTCCCCGATGGCAAGTTTGAGGAGGGTGTGGCTTGAGTGGTCTTCTATCTCACAAAAGTTGAGAGCCATCAAGACATATAAACTGGGCCAGCCAAAGAGTTCAGTGGATTAAAGCGCCTGCAAGGGGTGCAAGGGCTGGGGGTTCAATCCCCTGGGCTGCCCCCCAGGCATACTGAGATAGCAATTGAGACTGGGCATGGTGGTGCGATCCTGTATTCCTAGATATTGGGAGACTATAAACAGGCAGATCATTATGAGTCCAATCTATGCAGTGAGACCCTGAACGCCCATAGACCCTTCCCTAAAAATACAAAAAAAAAAAAAAAAAAAAAAAGACGCATAAACCATTGAAAGAGAAAACCCATGTGGGCCAGGGAAAATAGCTTAGCAGCTTAAGTGCCTGCCTGGTAAGCACAAGGTCCTGAGTTTGATCCCCAGTACCAATAAATAAATACACAAATAAATAAATCCACATATTTATAGTCAACTAATTTTTGAGAAAGGTATCAAGAACATATAACAGAAGGAAGCAGTATCTTCAGTAAATGATGTTGGGAAAAGTAATTATTCCCATGCCAAATAATGTATTAGATCTTTATCTTATATCATATTCAGAAATATACTCAAAAATCTGTGGGATAAAGTGAAAGCACTCATAAGAAGTAAGTCTATAGCCATGAGTGTCTATATTAAAAAATTGACAAAGCCCAAATAAATAACTTAATGACATACTTCAGGGTCTCAGAAAAGTAGGAACAACCCAAACCCCCAGTGAGAAGAAGGACCTATAAAAATCAGAGCAGAAATAAATGCATTACAAATAAAAGAATACAAAGCATCAATTCAACAATCTTGAAGGATTAACAAGACTGACAAAGAAAACTAAGCAAAAGAGTAATAAAGTCAAAATAAACAAGATTAAAGATGTGAAAGGAAGAGGACCTCAGACACCACTGAAATCCAAAAGATCATTGGAAAAGATTTTGAGAAATTATATTCCAATACACTGTAAAGTTTTAAAGAAGCAAAAGATTCCTCGATAGATATGATTTACCAAAACTGAATCAAGAGCCTACAAAAACCTCAATAAATCCATAATAAATGATGAGACATGATCAGTTATAAAGTCTCCCAACAAAGGAAAGCTTGGACCTAGTAAAACTGAGTGCTGAAAAGGACAAACATAATAGCACTACTCCTCAAGCTGGAAATGGAAACGGGAGAGACTTTCCACATTTACTCTACAAAGCGAGTGTGGTGAGTTGGCAACTGGTGGTCAGCTTGTAAAAGCCCAGCTGACCTGAGTCATTGTGGTTCTGGGTGCAGAGGGCCTCCCTGAGGACTGTAGGCAACAACACGAAAAGGAGAGCTGGAGTGGGAGAAGGGGGGCTGCTGCTTCTCCTGGAGGAGCTTGTCCTGCTGGCTTTCCCGACATGAACTTGGCTGTTCTCATCATTGGAGGAGTTCCGGACCTTGTTGTCATTGAGGATGGCTATGGTTCACTTTAGGGGAGATTTGGGCCCCACTTTGAGCATCACTTCCTGGCTCCAGACGGAAGATGGTGCACTACTCAGTGTCCTGGAGAAGCTTGCTGTGCTAGCTTTTCTGATATCAACCCAGCTGCTCTAATGTCTGGAGGAGCTCAGGGCCTTGTTGTCACTGAGAACAGTTGTGGTACTTTTGGAGGAAGCTCTAGGCCTTACTTTTAGCATCGCTTCCTGACTCCAATACAGATTTCTCAGCCTGCTGACACAGACCCTTCATCCTGCTGGCACAAACTTTCTAGCTTCCACCACCAACCTTTGGACCTTCCCGGCAGATTTATGAAACATAAGACATTGTGATGGGCTCTTGGCCTCTGGCCGGACTCTAGAAGTACATTGTGATGGGTTCTAGGTCTCCAGCTGGACTCATACAGGACACTGCCGTGGGATCCAGGCCCCTAGCTGAATGCATTGGATCTGTAGTGTGTGGACAGGTTTTTTGCACTGCTTTGTGCTTGACTCTGGGTGAATACTATAAAGTTATCCTATAAATGATGCATCCTAAACTCTTCTCCTTGAAAGCTCTGACTACAGGGCTAGGGAGATAGCTCAGCAGTCCAAGTACCTGGTTGGCAAATGAAGGACCCAGCTTTGATCCCCGGTACTGTGTGCTGTGCTAGCCTGGAACTTCAGGTGCCCCATGCTAGCCACTAAAATTGGGCATGGTGGCTCACACCTGAAGTCCCAACTCTAAGAAGGCTGAGACAGGAGACTCACTATGAGTCCAAGCTGTGTAGCAAGATCCTATAACCAAATAAATAAATAAAAGATTTTGAAAAAGAGAAAAGTCTCGACTACAACAGCCAATATTATCCTGACACCTAATCCTGCTGGGAACACACAAGCGGGAGTACACAGGTCTAGAAAAAGAAAGTTGCTCACATCATAGCGGCCAGGAAATGAGCAAAAAAGAGAGCACTCAGGTCATGGCCCCGCGGCAGTCTTTCAGACCTCTCCTCCTCATCGTTAGCCATCATCCTCTCAGTGAACTGATCCACTGATGAGAATGCTCCCCCACCCAACCCCCCCACCCCCGGCCCAATCTCCTTCCAAAGCTCAACCTTAGACACTTGGGCCTTCTGAGCAACATTTTAGAACCACACCATGATACCCTCCTTATTCACTGAACTTGGCATCATGGGACTTCTGGTTTCTCCCTAAAATCAAAATAGTCCAAAAGATAAACATTTTTACTCAGATCTGAACATTATCATAACCATAACAGTGCATCAAAAGAAGATTTCCACAAATGCTAAAGAAAGCTGTGACAACTGTGTTTCAAGTGAGAGAAAGCATTTTGAGGGCAATTAATGGCAATGGAATTTTTTTACTGTGATAAAAATTTTAAATTTGAACATTCAACTTTTTTTAAATCAAACTCATACTTAAAATGTAATTCTGTGACACCCTATAAAGATCACACACCAAATCAAATTGGGATCATTGCAGGGATATACAGATGATTCATCATATGTGCATCAATAAGTGTAATACAGTACATAAATAGAATCAAAGGTAAAATCCCCTGATCAGTTCTACAGAAAAGGACAGCAATCATTGCCATACAGAAAGGGCCTTTACTAAAATTCAGTTGACTTTCATAATTACACAACCTTGAGTAAACTAAGATTCTCCGAAGATTCACTCCTCAACATACTAAAGACTATGTATACCATAGTTAATATCATACTAAAACTGTAACACCTCCATTCTCACCACTCTTCTTCCAAATAGTACTTGATTTTTTTTTCAGTTATGTATCTGGTACAGGGTCTTACCATCCAGATTGGACTCATAGTGATCCTCTTGTTTTAGCCTCCCCAGCGCTGGGATTTCAGGCATATACCGCCAGGCCCAGACTAGTACTTAAAATTTTAACTGAAGCACTTAGGTAAGAAAGAAAGAAAAGGGATGCGAACAGGATAAGAGGAAGTCTGGTTTAACTTTTCTGGGTCTACAATTAGAAGACTCTAAATAAAAAATCCATCAAAAGACTCAGAATGGATAAGCAAATTCGACAAGTAGCAGGGCACAAAACAACAAGCAAAAATTAGAGGCTTTTCCATATTCTAATAACAAACTTGCTGAGAATGAAATCAGGAAAACGATCTCATTCAAATAACCTCAGGAAGAATAAGAGACTTAGGAATAAATCTCATGGAGGAGATGAGTGACTTCTACAGTGAAAATCAGTAGACACTAAAGGAAGAAATTGAAGACACTGAAGATGGATGAACTGGTCACGTTTGTGGGAGGGCTAATACTGTTAAAATGGCCATAGTACACAAGGCAGTGTGCAGGTGCAATGCAGTCTGCCTCAAAAGCATTCTTCACAGAATTATTAAAATATCCTAAACTTCAAAAGGAAGCATAAAAGACAAAACATTTTTGATCACAAAAGCAATGTTGGAGGTACTGCAATACTGTTTTCAAAATATACTACAGAGCCTGGAATGAGTTTGGGAGAACTGCTTCCTTTTCAGTTTCATTACAGAGTTTGACTCAGCCTTGAATTCTTTTGCTCAATTCAGATGGAGATCATGAATTGGCAGCCTGTTGTTCCTGTGACTCCCCTGAACAAAAACAGTACAGCGTTGCCACAAAAACAGACATGGAGACCAAAAGAACAGAAAAGAGAACAGCAGCAGTAAACTCAAACATCTACAGCCATCTGATCCTAAACAATACCTGCATGCCCAATTTTATTGAAGTAGTATTGACAAGAGCCATTTATAGAATCAGCCCACCAGCACATGAATGAATGCAATAAATACATTGTGTATGCACAATGGACTACTGTATTCAGCCACAAACAAAAAATGCAATCATGTATTTGCAGGAAAAATAGAAGAAACTGGTTGAGATTACCACATTAAGCCAAATACAGAAAGGTAAGTACTGTGTGTTTTCTCTTTTACATGGAATCTAAAATAAACACTCTAAAAAGCTGTTTGAAAATAGAAGAGGGACTCTACAAAGCAGGAAGGCGCTGGGGTGGGAAAGGAGAAAGGCAAGGCCATCCACAGTACCAGCAAAGGGGGATTCGAAGGAAGTATGATGTGAGTCTCTACAGAAATGACGGTAGACCACACTAATCTGATCCTAAACAAAGCTGCCATAAACAAATGTTGGGGGGGACTGGTGCTGAGAAAGCTGGATGTACACTAATCTGTATAATTAATATGAATTAAAGTATTTTCAAATAAATCTTCATAATAAAAGAAACAATCAACAGAATAGGGAAGAAAGCTTGTGGAATGGGAGGGAAAATTTGACAAAACATACATATGATAAGAGGAAAGAGTCCAAAATACATAAGGATTCAAATGATTCAATAGCAAGAAAATAAGCCAATTAAAAATAGACATATGGGAGCTGGGGAGATAGCTGGGTGGTATAAATACCTGCCTGGCAGGCACAAGGACCTGAGTTCAATCCCCAGTACCACATGCCATGCCAGTCCCAGCACCCCGGGTGCACCGTGCCAGCCACCAAAACGGGGTATGGTGGTACATGTGTGTAATCCCAGTGCTGGGGATGCTGATACAGGAAGACCACTAGGAGTCCAACCTGCATAGCGAGACCTCATACCAAATAAATAAATAAATTTTTAAAATGAACACATGATCTAAATAGATATTTCTGGTAAAACTTAGAAATGGACAATAGGTATCTGAAAAAAATCTCAATATCACTAATCATTAGGAAAATGTAAATCAAAACCATGAGATATTTCTTTACATCTTCTAAAGTAGCTATTATGAATAAAGAGGGAAGTCAGTGTTCAGGGCATGGAGGAATAGGGTGACTTGCGCACTGTCGGGGGAATGCCAATTAGTGCAGCCATTGTGTAAAACAGTATGGAGTTTCTTCAAACTTTTCAAAATAAAACTACCTTATTATCCAACGACACCACTATTTGGTATATATCCAAAAGAAATTAATTTGGTATTTCACAGAGATATCTCCACTCTCACATTTTTTTTTTTTTTTTGAGCAGAATACATATATTGAGGGAAAGAAACTCCTGTCCAAGAGAGGGACAGGAGGGGGGCTGGAGTGGGTTGTCCCGTACACTCTCACCTTAATTACAATATTATTGACAATAGCCTAGAGAGTGGATCAACCTATGTCTATGAACAGATAAATGCGAATGAATGGATGGATATACATATATGAATATATATATATATATATATATATATATATATATATATATATATATATTCACATGCTATATGTGAAAAAAGTCTCAATATCACTAATCATTAGGAAAATGTAAGTGTAAATATATTCATTTAGCCTTAGAAATTATACTGTCATTTGTGACAATATGAATGAACCTGTGGGACATTATGTTAAGTGAAATATTCCAGGTATAGCAAGACAAATAGCATGTGATCTTGGTTACATGTAGATCCTGAAAACATTTAACTCATAGAAGCAGAGAGTGGTTACAGCGATTACTAGGGGCTGATGGGAAGATGTTGCTCAGAGACACACGTTTCGAGGGCCGACCAAATAACTCAGTAGATTAAAGTGCCTGCTTAGGCAGACACAGTGGCAGGGGTTGGAAACCCAGCCTGCCTTGTGGGCCCCACCCTTGGGGCATGCTGATAGTGGACTGGGGTCTCACACCTGTCATCCTAGCTCTTTGGGGGGCTGAACACAGATGGATCACTATGAGTCTTATCTAGGTAGTGAGACCCTGTAGACCCTTAACTAAAAAAAAAAAAAAGAAAGACACAAGTTTCAGTTAGATAGGATGAAAAAGTCAAGGGATACATTGTATCATATAGCAAATATAGTTAATAACAGTACTGTATTGAAAATCACTAACACTAAATTTTAAATGCTCTTATCACAAAATCATATCTAAGGCAATTGATTTATTAAGTTGCTCAATTTGGGCATTTCTAACACCAGTTCTACAATTTTTCCTTGTTTCAAAATATCAACTTGTACAGCGTAAATATATACTTTTATTTATTGATGTAAAAATCTAAGGAAAATAATTTAAGAGTCATCAAATAGAACAAGTCCACTACCTATACCTGATGAATGTTCTAATTCCTCAGCTATTAAATGGGGTAGGGATTATTGCTTTGCTAAATGGAATTAACAAGACAATGTTGGAGGCTAAGTTATACAAACTAAACACATTCATACATAATATCAACAGAAAGGACAATTAAGGGTACTAAACAACTGAGATAATTTTTAACCTATTTTCAGTTGGATTACTAGAGTTTGGATTTTCTCCTTTTGTAGCTGTGTCAAAGTGATGAGTGTGACTGTCAACAATGACACAGTTTGTACTGAGACTATATTTTGATAGCTCTTACAAAGGGTTAATATAATCTGTATTAAATACTAAGATTTTTCTCTTGGTATGGTCCCCATAAATTATTAGTCAGGTCCATTTTGTATAGACCTCAATGTAGATTCATATCAGTTACCTTCTTAGAAGAAAAAAAAAATCATTACCTGATCTTCAATCCATTAAGACAAAATGCCTGTGACTACAAATGATTTGCCTCCGTGAAAGGCACAAGTGATGAGAACCAGGAGCTGGCCAGATCCAAAGGCTTTCATTATTTTGATTAAAGAAAGAGTGGACTGCATGCATAGCTTTTGGGTTGTTTTATTTCATGTTGAATAAGGTCACCAAGGGAGAATAATTTTCACTACCAAAAATTAGCCTAAACCTTACTTTAATTTGCATGGCTTTTCACCCATGGATTCTGTCATGCATAAGCTATATTTACCAGACATAATGGATCTTGGCAGGTCAGAAAATTGCAGTTTGGTCTCTATTACACATAAACCACCAATGGAGAAAATGCTATCAGGATTGCCAATAAAATACATGGTAGGATATCCTTCCTTTGCCTGCAGGCAGCAACACTGACATCCCTTCTGGTCTTTCGCAAAACCAAACCAAACCCAAAAGAATCTCCTCTGTTTCTGATAAAATTGCAGCCTGCCAGTTCTGAAGAGGATACCAATGATCCGACTAAACTCCAGTCTCTCTGTCTGCATCTAATGGTCCTCCAGAAGCAAGTGAGCTACTTTCTCAAGAATTAGCTTCGGTTGCCACAGGGAAAGGAAGGTGCTCCTTCCCAGGTCGTTGGCCCTCATTTCCTGGGAATGTTACTAGATCTTTTTGTTTTCATATGTGAATCTTGAGTACCAACAAATTCTGTGGGATTTCTGGTTGAAGTTAGCAACTCTTCACAGTTGTTAAAATTGTGAATAATTTTATCAAGGAATGGAATTACTGTAGAGGGAAAGTGGTAAGTCTTGCAACTCTATTACTATCATCTGTTGAAAATTCCTGAATCTCTTTCTCTGGAACCAAGAATGCTAACTGTCTCTATGTACTCTTAAATATACAAAGAAGCCCTAAAATAAAACTTATCACCTATGGTGAACCCTTTCCAATCTCCTGAAAATCTTTTCTATAAACGGATACTTCTGCTCATAGATGGTACTACTGCCGAGGAGTAGTATGCGAAAGACTCAGCAGTCCATGGGAAGGGACCTGCTGGGTCAGATGAACACTGGCCAGTGAGCTCCTGATGCAAGATTTTAAGAGTCTGTGTCGCCCACTATGGCTAACAGTTAGGGAATCACTAGAAGTTTGAGAGTCTCAGTAGAAGAGCTAGGTGGGTTTGGCAATGAAGGGGAAATGGGAGCACTGTTGAGATCTACAATTAAGCAATTTCAGTGTTTTAAGGATTAATTAATGAAGAGTAATTTGAATAATTTCAATAGACAATGTACTCACAAACAGTGTCTCTAACTCCATATCTTACTCAATAATGCAACCTTGATATTCCTGCTGACAAGAGGTTGAATCTGTGTCCCTACTCTTGAATCCGATGGCCTTGTGACATCATGGCTAAAGTCAGAAGGATGTAACTACTACCTTACTGACTTGAAGCCTTTATGGAGGCCTGAACTGCTGTCCAAGTCCAAGTCCAGTTACCATGACTGAGGCTGCTGAGTTCAGAAAGTCTTGTCACACAGAGTATGTAGTCTCTGGGTCCACGCAGCCCAGATATAGATGGGTAAGCAGGATCCTTCAGATAATTTCCAGCCTCCGGTCAGGTCAATCATGCTTTCAGGTGTGACCTGAAAAACCATCCCTTTTCTGGCCTGCATCCACTGTATTCTCTAAGGCTACAGTGTAATTTGTTACCTGGCAATAGGAACTAGGATGGCCAAGGGCAGCAAGTATCTGTGACCTCCTTATCATTAATTAATTCACCTCACCATGATGTGTGAGGTGAATGGAACTTCATACAGTGCTATGTCATAAATGGGTATTTGCCTAAATGTATCCTTCATTTTGCTGTAAATTCCATGTTTCAGGATCCAGTAGAGAACCAGACCCTTCACATCCACTGCATCTCTTATTCAGCGTAGTGATAATCTCCTTCAAATGAATTAGGACACCAGGGCTCTAACAATTGGCATGTTGGTAACAAAAATGAGATGGCAACGCAATGAGGTTTGAGTCTGGCATAATAATCACTCAAAGTCTGCTGTAGAATATGAGGCACTACTGGCCTTTCCATGAACTTCCTCCAAGTCTCGCACACTTCCATAAAATTGAGACACTCTATGTCCTTTTAGTACTTTTTCTCTACTTAGACTACACCTCATGTTAGTCTTTAAAAATTTAGATTTTGTGGATTTACTAATAAGCTGTCAGGGGCTGGGAGATAGCTCAGCAGTCTAAGTGCCTGTGTGGCAAGTGCAAGGACCCGGCTTCGATTCCCAGTATAGCATGCCGTGCCAGCCCTGGGTACACAGCACTGGCCACCAAAACCAACTGTGGTAGTACAGGCTTGTGATCCTAGCGCTGGGGAGACTGAGATAAGATCACTTGGAATCTGAACTGCACAGCAAAACCCTGTATCAAATAAATAAATAAATGATTTTTTAAAAAAGCTATCACCTCAATATACCACACATTTAACTATTTTACTAATTATTAGATATTTAGGGTGACTTAAAATTTTCTTCCTATAAACAGCAGGTGAAGAATTGCTTTTGTTATAAATTTTTGCCTGTACCTTAAATTATGTCCTAACAATGTAATTGCTGAACCAGAAAGTGTTTATTCTTAGTCTAACTTCAAATAGTGATAGTAAAACATTATAAATTGCTTTGTAGAATTATTGCTAAATAGCCCACTTCACATAGGTAGTTTTGAGGTCACATCATGTGCTTATTTATTTTAGAGATAGGAAACAATGCAGGGCAGAAAGACAAAGACACGACCAGGACATGTAGGCCAATGAAAGCAGCAGAGGCATAGGGCTGAGCATGGAGCTCATGCTCAGTAGCAGCACACTCTGCCTGCTCCTTCCTCTGTCGGTAAAATTGGAAAAGCTAGCATCACTGAGTCCAGAGATTAGACTGGCCATTTATACTACAAATTCTTCCATCCTTATGTGAAAAGATCACAGACCTTTGGTGGGCTTCTATGATGCTGGTCTATGATGAGGCATTTAATAAATCCACTGTGCCCATTGCTAGGTAAATTGGCCAGTACTCGTGTTTAGAGCTCCCTGAGACAGCTTCAAAAGCACCTACTCCAATACAGCACACTAGGTTGCTACATAAGAGTAAAAGCAAAATAAGTTTCAGGTAAAGCAGAGTCATAAATCTAGGAATTTAAACTCTTCTCCTCCAGCAACTGAAAGCCAATTCTGCATTTCCTCTTACTTGCTGACAGCCTCTTGGGCATTCAAATGGAAAAGAGTTGAAAAGCAGGATTTCCGGTCCAATCTAATACTGGACAACACTAATGACTTAAGTAGATTAATAATATGCTTGCTATTGGAACTTTGCCTTTCACCACTTTCTCCATGAGGTTTGCCTGCACTGATCTACAAGGAGGCTGATGGCTGAAGAGCCTTTGGCCCACTGCTCTCTTTTCCTGTGCCTTCTGGACAGACAGCCCAACTCTGACACTAGTCCATTAGTCAAAGTTTATTGACTGCTATTATGTTCCCCACACTACCTATGATGTTGGTAGAGGCCTATAAAAATCATAAATCATATTCTATTTCTCAAAGTCAGAGTTGAGTTGGAGTTTCAATATTAACAGACAAGGAAGTAATACAAATCCAAAAAAGGTCACTAGCAGTAATAAGGACTCAAGGTGAATGCATGGGACCCTACATACTAAAGAGGAGTAGACAGGTGACAAATGGAGAACAAGATTATGGAAAACTTATCACAGAGCAAAACCCAGCTCTAGCTTCCCAGAATGTTCAGAAAGTAAACAAGAAAACCACAGAATGGGACAAATGCTAGAATTAAGTAATAATATAAAGGAAGACGAGGCATAACCATGGTCTAACACAAACACAGCTTTCCTGAGCAAATGCAGATAGAACAGAAAGAAATCAGGGGGCTGTAGAAAGAAAACTGACATCAGACATTTAATATACGATATGAAGATTCATTTTCACATGTGCCTCTCTCCATTTCACTGTATTATTCAAATGACTGAAATTCCTCTGATATCTTGAATATCTTGTCAAGGTGTCTAGAACAGAGTAGATACTTAAGAAATTTCAGTCCAGTGAACAAGTAAAGTTGATTAAGAGAGAAATGTGTAAGAGAGAATTATACCTTAAGTCCATGGACCTATGCATATTTTAATATGAAAAATAATATAAAATTTAAGACAAATGTCTTACTGCTAAATACCCAAGGAATAGGAAACCATTCCCTCAATTAAAATTACTGAACACGTACCACAGACCAATCAGAGCAAGCAGGGCGGATGAGCACCTGGCTCTCCTGAAGTTCACAATGTAGTGAACTTCAGAGATAGGAAACAACACAGGGCAAAAAGACAAAGATACAACCAGGACACGTAGGCCAATAGAAGTGGATGAGAAGGATGGAAAGAGAGGACAGAGGAAGAGAGGAGATAAGAAAAGAAGAGGAAGGAAAGGAAGGAAGGAAAGAGAGAAGGGACAAACATATGAAGGAAACAAGAAAGAACTTTAGATATCAACGAGTGTATCACTGAACAGAGTCTCAGGAGGTCCTGAAAAGACATGGACTAGATTGTAAATTTGTTGGCTTCTGTCATGGAAAAAGAATTTTTAAGACATGTGAGTGAGAGGCACAAAGAGATTATCCAAAAAGAAGTATACACTCAGAGGAGCGTGTGGGCCCTCAGGAGGGACTCCTAGCATGGCTGGGTCTCAGTGTATTTTTGTCATTTTCAGAGTGCCTGCAAGATGGCTAATCTAGAATGGGTGTCCCTATTGCTTGCCCAGTCACCATTTGGTCAGCTAGGTTAGAATTCAAGCCATTTACATGCATCTGAGGTTTAGAGATGGGTTTCCCACTTTGGAGCACTAGTCTGCCATGAAGAAAGATATGTTGGAGTCATTTCTAGAAAAATAGGTGCACCTTCAGACCATCATGTTGAGAGAAATAAAGGAGACATGCAAGCCTAAATATTGCACTTTCTCTTGCATGAAAAATCCAATAATTTAAAGGGCAGAGTAAATGATAGAGAATAGGAAATAGGGAGCTAGGTCATTTGAAAACAGGAAGGGGGCCTAGAGATGGAGGAGGGGGTGTCAGGGAGAGAAAAAGAAATGCAGAGGATTAGGAGGTGTGAGTGCCTGTTCTAACTCCTCACCGCGAGCATAGCCATTATATGCCACAAATATGCACTAAGACATCTCTTGAAATTTAAAAAATAGTGCTGCTTCCTTGAGAACTTAAGTTTGTGGGAGAAAAAGAAACAGGTCAAATATAGGTGGACACTTTGGGTTCCCATCCACAGATTCATTGTATCTTAAGAGTCTTAAAATTTTTTTTAAATCAGTTTTTGGTTTTGAATTTGGTTCAGAATTTTTTTTTTTTTTTTGTCTTCTTGAGACAGGGTCTCCCTATGCAGTTCAGGCTGTCACCCAGGCTGGTCTCAAACCTACAGGGATCTGCCTGCCTCAGGCCCCCAAGAGCTGGGATCACAGGCATGGGACACCATTCTGCCTAATTCAGTTTTTTATTTTGGGTAGTTTTCTTATTTGGGGGGTGGAGGAAGGCACTGTAATTTTAGTTAAGTCTTATGTGCCAAAACTCAATTTTATTTTACTATTTATTTATTGGTATTTTTATTTTTTGTTTATTGGTTTTTGAGACAGATTACTACTACATCTTTCAGGATGTCCTTGAACTCACTATGTAGTCCACCCAGGCTGGCCCTGAGCTCACAGCAAATCTCTGGCCTCAGCCTCCAGAATGCTCGGTCAATAGACATGCGGTACCATGCCCAAATTATGAGTTTCCTTGTCTCCTTCCTACCTTTCCTATCTCAAGGGTTAAAGAAACTACACAGTGACAAATGATGGAAAGTGCTGGAACCTAGGTGGTCTAAGACCTCACAAAAAGTAGAGAAAGCTCACAGACAAAAGAAGCTGATCTTGCTAGCAGTTTAAAGCACAGCTCAAGTTAACTGGACAGCCTTCCACAGAAAAGAAAAGTTGTTCTTAAGAAATGAAAGGTGAGGGGCTAGGGAGATAGCTCAGTAGAGTAAGCGCTTGCCTGGCAAGCACAAGGGCCTGAGTTCAATTCCTGGTTCTGCAAAAAAAAAAAAAAAGGAAAAACATAAAAGGTGGCAGCTGTGTCTAGAGGAGAGTGCAGAACTGGGAGACAAAGCACCCAACAGAACCTGGAGAGAGAGCAGTGGAGAGAGAGCAGGGCCAACCCACACAAGCACTGGAAGGTTTAGAACCAGCTTTCACCAATAGGCAAAGTGCGGTCACCACAAACGCAGAGAAGCCCAGAGATCAAGGTCCTCTCTTGGGAACACCCAGGCCTCACTGAGTATACTTTCATCCATAGGCCTGGAAAAGCAGTTGTAAATGTAGATCAGACCTGAAGATCCCAGAACCATTCTCTTGATTCATCTGCCAATGACAGAGATGAGTAACTTAAAGATTATACTCATGTCTCCCATGGTTAATGTCCTGAACCTCTCTCCCTATGAAAAATCACTGGGAACAGTAACTGTCCCTTTTCCATGCAGAGCTGTGAAATGAGGAAAGCCACCCCCAGTGTTCCCTGACCACCTGGGGAGGGCATCTGGGCTCTGGGTTCCACGCTGGCCACTCCTCCCAGCAGCACTCTCCACAGGCCAGGGCAGGAGCAGAAACCCCTCTTCCAGATGTGCTCATGCTGGAGAGTCACTCTGTCCCCAGGGAATAAAACTGTGCTTTGAATTTCAAAGACAGAGGCCCCAGAGGCCCCACCAGACTCACCACACAAAAATGTTTGATGAATTACCATGGCAGGCATCAACTTTGCAGATTAATGACCAAAAGGAGTTTAGTTTATGTCTCAGTGGAAGGGTATAAATTTTCCCTTGGCTTGGAGAATCTGAGGGATGGAGAAACCCGGCTAACCACAGCTCTTCTCCTCTCATTCACAAGGCTTCACTGAGGCTTCTTTCCTTTCCGCATTCCCTTTCAGCAGGTTTTCATAAATTTAAGCAAAACAGACAGCATGTCTGTGCTCTGCTTCTTTTGCAATGCAATGGCCACCAAGTGATTAGAAACTGTCTTGGGGTTGGGGGAGTGGGTGGAAAATCATTGAGGTTTGTTGTGAAATTCGTTCTCAACTCATAACTCAAGTAGACACTGAGTGGCTGTTTTTCCAACTTTAGACCAGGCAGTTAAAAAGTACAGGCATAAAATTTAAAAAGTACATCCAAGCCAAAGCCCAGTCCTACTCATTGTGGGCATATTTACAATATATGCACATGTGCATGGGCATGTGTGTGTGTGTGTGTGTGTGTGTGTGTGTGCTCACGCACGCGCATGCATGTGCTTATGTCTGTGTCTTTTACACAGAAATAGTAAGGCATTAGCTCAAATCTAGGTGAGTTAGGGTTTGAGATCATGATCATTCTTTCCTCCCCTGCCATATTTTTTTTTTCATTTCCCCAAGGCCCGATGCTTTCTTGTCTTGTTAGATGTTATAGACAACATTTCCATGAAAAGAGATACTATGACTGACTGACTTACTGGTCCGGTTTAGATCTAAAGTATTCTCCTGAATTGTCACATGTGTGGAGTACAGTGGGATTATCACACCTCTGAACTCATCAGGGGATTCTTCCATTGGTGAATTCAGTAGCTGACTATGCAGCTAGGAAGTAGGTGTGGCTTGGGAAAGCTTCCCAGAGCCATGACCTGGCAAGCTGGATCTTAGTTCCTCTCTCACTAGTTCCTGGCTGCCATGGGTTTAGCACCCATGTCACAGTTTGCATAAACCATTCTTGATATGAACTAATCAACCCATGAACCTTCCTTGGGAAATGTTACTGTGCTCACCCTTGCTATAGGTATTTTGAGGGCTACAAGAGGAGAATGAGGCACAGTCTCTACATTCCTGTTCACCCGAGGAGACCACGTAGGATGAGAGCTGTGTGGTGAGGCACATGGATGTGTATAGGGAGAAAACTGTCTAAAGATTTTATAAAGTGAAGAACATTTTCAATAGGGTTTTAAGTACAGGTAAAAGTGAGGTGGGATCCAAAGAGCTAAGGAGGGGGATATCTGGCCATAGGTGAAGATGCTTGGAGGTGAGGAGAGGGAAAGAGAACACAGTGAGAAGCAGCAAGAAACAAAGAAGGGATTCACACTGCAGTATCAGACAACACTCACAGATGCACATGGGTCGGTGATAGTCCAACGGTGACGCATGTGGACAATGTCAATTCAACTTTGATTTCTCATTTGATTTATAAAAGCTTGGCTGGGGAGATAGCTCAATACAATAAGTACTTGCCTGGCAAGCGCAAAGTCCTGAGTTCAATCCCTGGTACCACAGGAAAAAAAAAAAAAAGCTCCATGATCTACACACACACACACACACACACACATCTTTTTTCAATCAGCATAAGCAAAACTAATCAAGATAAGAAATCTCAAGCAAATTAAAATTTTCAGTGACATAAAAAAATTATTGGATGACACAGAAATAGTGTGAGAAGTATTGAGTCATTCTCACATGTGACAGTTACGGATGCCAAAGGTGTCCCCGTTCACAGTCAGTGACCAATGTGAAGGATTGCTTGCAGCAGGGAGGAGCCAATTAGCAAGAATTAATTTGCCTTTCTGCTTTTAAACATGACAGCCTCACAAAAGGCACACAGGTGGCCAATCTGGTACCCAAGTTTTTAAAAGAGCCAATGCAAGCCAAAACAAAAACAAACATATGTAATATATGTTAAATCATTATATATGCTATAATTTTAATATAGAAGTATAAAAAGTAGGGTTTACATGAAGTGCCTGTTTTTCTGTGCTATTTACCTTTCAGTTATATAAATTCTATTACAAAAAAAAATAGGATGGCAGTGGCAATTAATTGTTAACAATAGCAGGAGGAACTAAGTAAATGTGTGAGAAAATAGAGTATTTTTATAATTCTTCTGCTTGGCAACTTAGTTTTTAAAACATTTGATTGGATATTTAAATTTTATTGGCTCTATTATTATGTATTCTTATTATCTATGAATATAAGATTTTTTATGTACTTAGTACAGGGTCTACAGGGTCTCACTACACAGATTACAGACTCATAGTGATCCTCCTGTTTTCAGCCTCCCAAGTGCTGGGATTACAGGTGTGCGCCACCATGCCCAGTCTCAGTTACCATTTCAGTGCACCCTGCCACAGCATGAGGAGACCAAACCCTGGTTCATGCAGCAGCAAGATTTTAGACGGGTAGGATGTATTTCCCATCTTTCTAAAACTTTTCATCCGCTATGTATCTTTACGCGGCTGTTTTGGATAGGCCAGAAAAATGTCAGTCATATCCGTTGCGCCCATAAATGTATCACGTAGGCATTTCCTGTCCAATGTGCCCATCATTTTCAAAACACTGTGAAACACATTGCAAGTCATCACAAGGAAAACTTCCTTCCTTGGGCTTTAAAGCACAGAGGCAGTTCAAACTTGTGAAATCAAAGTTACATTCCATGTAAATTACAGTTGTAGTAAAGAATTTGAGAAAGACCTGTAGGCTATCTTCTGGTGACTATTTTTTCTAATTTAGAAACACAAAAGCCACCTATTTCTAAAACATGAGGCTTATCTTTTTTCCTTCTGAATTTTTGTCACATCTTACATGTAACATGGACAGTTTGGGGGGAGTGAGGTCTATTTTTCCATTCCTTATTTAAAGTCCCTTGAAGATCATCAAAGAATGATGGAGAAACAGCCTATAGATTTTTTTTACTGAAATCCTTTTCTCCATCCTTACCCTACACTTAAGACATGTCATATCCCATTTACGTAGAATATAACCTCAATATATGTCAAATTAGGCAAGGATGCCCTTCCTGTGTTGCACTTTGAACATCTGATCATAACATGTCTCCTTTGGCCAGTAATGGCAGACAATTTGTAAGTATGCATTTACAATGTGTACCTTCCACCTTTACAGGGCCAAATATTTTATTAAGAGCTTGTGTATGTTTGATGAAGGTAAAAGTGACAAAAAAGAATTCATTGTCAGAGACTTGACAGAGGCTGGAGAGAAAGCTCAGCAGTCTTAGCACCTGCCTGATAAGCACAAAGATATGGGTTTGATCCCCAGTACACATGCCATGCCTTCCCCAGAACACCAGGCATACTGTGCTGGCCACCGAAACTAGGTGTGTCAGGATACACCTGTAATCCCACACTAGGGAGGCTAAGACAGGAGGATCACTATGAGTCAGAGCTGCATAGTGAGATCCTGTACCAAATAAATAAAAAATTCTTTAAAAAAGGCTTTATGGGTAAGTGAATTGCATCTCTTTTTAGGATTATTGTAGATAAAGCAACAGGTAAGATATTTTCATTTTCTTCGGCAAGGTAAGATCTTTTCATTTTCTTTGGCAAGAGGTCATATACTGCACTATGTAGTCTGCCAAAATTTGCACTTGTATTAGCTATTACAAAAGCAGATAGATGATCAAAGTGTCAGTTTATTTAGATATCAACAATCTTTTGCAGTGTTTTTGCACTTTCATGAAAATCTTCATAAATGTCAAAAAGATGATTTTAAACTATTTTTCAAATTCAAATAAGAAAGAGCTAGACAGAACATCATCTTGTTTCTGTGAGTCAGAGCATCACTGGATACACTCTGAGAAGAAAGGTTGTTGGTCAGACCTGATTGAATTTTCTCTGGGGAGGCCTAAACGCTCTTTTTTATTTATTTGACCATAGGACATCTCCACTGTAACCTGTGAACCAGAAATACAATTCTAATCTGTTTCATAAAGCAATCAAGGAATGTACCTGCTGAAATTTCTCCTTTGTATGCTGTACCCAAGATAATAGGGTGAGTGATGTACTCAACTGAGAAGCAGGGTTTTCTCAGGAGAAAACTTTATTGATTTAGAAGCACTTGTTTGTCCCATGCCAGAACTGTTAGATTCAGTCTTTTTTACAGGCTTTTCCACCTCCTTCATCAGCGTATCCAGTTCCACATTCTTTTCTGATTTATGCAATACACCCTGCCTTTGCTACTTAGCTCCCAAATCCAATTGTACAAGTTCTTCTATCTGTCATTAAAATAGCATTCATTTAGCCTTCTATTTCTGGGGTGCTTACATTCATATGATAATCATCCCCATTTTCATTATCTGAACTTCTTGTAAACAGAGTGACAATACTCATAATGTTAAAAATTAAAATAACACAACCTTCATGCAAAGTTCAAGTGTTCCAGAGCATTCATATAAATGAAGTCAAAGATGAAGTTAGTAGATGGACTGCTAGTAGATGGACATACTTTAGTTGCACTACCTGCGTGAAGTTGCAGTGGATGACTGGAAACTGTCAACTGCAAATGTGTTTGCCAATATGAGATGCATATACAATAATAGCTTCCCCAGATGGAAGGTGAATAATCTATGCTTCAGTGAAGCAGCATTGCTTTCAGCACCTGTATTCTGGGCTGCCATGTAGAGACAGATGCACCTCTAGCATCTGTCACCGAACACTAAAGGTTTTTGTACCTTGGAGAGAGGATTCACAAGATGCAGGACTTGTACTCTGTATCTGGGCAAACTTCAGTGTTTTCTCAGGTTCACAAGACTTCAAGGTTGAGACATCATACCAACCATCTTGCTATGAAAGGACAATGGGGTACGAGATAGACCAGGAAGTCTCTCTAGAAATGCACCTGGGAGGTTTTGATCCACTGTGAGAATGGGCTGCATGTAGGAATATATCAAAATTGAGATACTGGATCTTTCCAGTTAAAATACTGAAAACCAATCAGCCTCAAAACTGTGACTTTTGAAATAAACAAGAAAGCAATTGGTTCCAGGTGAGAATAATCTATTTTTCCTTTATATCTCATCAAAACTAAGCAGTTACAGTGTAAACATTATGCCATCACAATGGGTTGTGGGACTTATTTATTTTTGCTGTTTATAATAAGTAAGGCAATAATTGCATTTTTAATGTTTTGATCAATGCATGGTCAGTTCACATTGGCTGCTTCCTAAACAGATACTCATCTTCAAATGAGCCCATTTTATTAGGGGTTAGGACAGCTAGTACGTAATAAAGCCTTTTATTCAGGGAAGCTGAAGCATACATGAACATACTTACCTACACACAGAAGAAGCACCACAAACAACCATCCTTGCCCACTCATTGGAAAGATTTTAAGTGATATCTGCAGCAGCACATAGCAAAATGCAAATAGATGGTAGTTTAACAAATGGGGTACTTAACTATCCTTGAGAAATACTGGGTTTTAAAAGGGTCAAACAGAGCCGGGTGTGGTGGCGCATGCCTGTAATCCCAGTACTCGGGAGGCTGAGACAGGAGGATTGTAGTGAGTTCAAGACCAGCCTGAGCTACAAAGTGAGCTTAAGACCAGCCTGAACTGCATAGTGAGACCCTGTCTCAAAAAGACAAAAATAAATAAATAAATAAATAAAATAAAATAAAATAAAAGGGTCAAACAGGATTCTTTATCATAGATTTCACAATCTTTGATACACAATGAATACTCTAAGAGCTAGGAATCTTACCCATGAATCTCAAACATATTTGATTGGGTACCTCCTTCCTTTTCTATCCCTTAGACTACAGTCTACTTTGGGATACACTGACATAAATGTTAAAGATGGGCTCTTGCGAGTATAACCCAAACCACAAGACAACAGGAATCAATTATTCCTACATCCCAAGATGAGGTCTTGGTGCATCCAAGTAGGACCGTCAATGAAGATTTCCAAGAACAGGATTTATAATCTCTAACTGACCCCACCTCTCTATGTTATATTTTTAAGCTGAAATACTTCTAGCAGAGTTTAGAAGGTAGGAAGTGGGGATTTCATCAGAGAAATCGTAGGTGTGCTTGTGAGATCCCACCCCATGGAGAAGGAGCAGAGGAATTGCTTTTATGTGAAGCAAATGAGAAGGATGTCAGTGTCCCACTTGGTTCACCTGGTCTCTCAGTTCACTTTTTGTTACCATAAGAAAATATTTGAGGCTAACTAACTTTATTTGTTCACTCTGCCACACCGATATAGAGGCTTAAGTTTGCAGAGGCATATCTGCTCACAGCCTTCTTGCTGACAGACAGACTAGACAGCCTATGGCAGCATAAAGCCACAGGGAAAATGCATTGATGGGTGTTTACCTGTCCATTTTATGGCTTCACCTTTCTTTAAGCCACCAAAATTCATCCTGATAGTATATCCCAATGACCTCACTTAATATCACTGCCAAAAGGCCCTGCCTCTGAATACATCATTGAATTAAGTTTCTACCCTTTTAGCTTTCATCCTTTTCAGTTTCAATACATAAAGCCTTGACTCAGTGATATCCAAGCTGTTGTACTTAGTATTTGCCTCTTGCTCTGTGAAGCTTCAACTGATATCTGATTCACAACTAAGAAAGGTGGCAAGTGAATGACTATGACTGCTACTCTTTGTTAAGTGGCTAAACAAAAGAGGCTCGTTTGGAGCAGGTAGCTATCAGGTACGATTAGTAATCCAAAGATCCATATTTCCATCGAGGAGGTGAATGCCAAGCAAAGACAAAACACCATGGGTTAGGTAGTCTTGGATCCTGTTCTAGTAGAGAAAACCAGGTATCAGCAGAGAGACATCTTGGAAGTCCAAGGTTTTAGGAGGAATCACAAGTGAGTACCTTCCAGAGGTTCATATATCATTTTCAAAGGATTTCGGTGATGGGAATCTCCAAAGTATTCATAAATAGCCGACAAAAGAGAAAATGCAGCTTCAGCCAGCTGCCACTAGGTGAGCAAACAGGGGCCCGTTTGGGAAAAGCAAAGCATGTATGGTCCTACCCCACTTCTCTGCCCTTTGCCTACAGTGTGTCTTGTGTACAGGATTAGGGAGAAGAGGGAGCAATAAGGAAAACCGTTACTCAGCCACTTACGCATCTGCAGCAAAATTCAGATGACAGCAGAAGATACACTACCGACAGACCAATTTCAGAATTTTGATTCTAACTCAACTGTAGACATTATATATACCTGGGCCAAGACTATTTTGAGCCTCAGGTAAGCAATCATGGTCTGGGGAGATAGTTCAGTGGCATAACCATCTGTCTGGCAAGCATAAAGTCCTGAGTTTGATGCCTGGTACCAAAAAAAAAAAAAAAAAAAAAAAAAAAAAAAAAAAAAAAAAAAAAAAAAAAAAAAAAAAAAAAAAAAAAAAGAATCAGGTAAGTAGTCAGATGTGCCCAGTCACCTAAGTGTGTGCACTATGCTCTCGGCACCAGCTAGGATTTAAGCAGGAGGCAGAAGATGAGCTAATCCAATAGGGAGAATTTACAAAAGTATTTGTGATGGGGGAATAAACAAGCACTCTGTACCAAAAGTTTAATATTAAAGCAATGTTTTTTAAAAACCACTAAGACCTCCTATAAGGTGCCTAAGGATGATCCTGTCATTTCTTCTACCACTCCCTTGAAATTTCATAGCACTTCCATGCCCAGCATCTCAAGTGATACTTATAACCAACCCTCTGAGGTAGGCGGAAGGAATGCCTGTTCCCACCTTGCAGAAAACACCACACATCAAAGCTGGTGTGACTGACCTATGTCTAAAATCTCAGGCGAGTTTCTAATCCCCCGCCATCCAACCTCCTTGTTCAGGGCTTTTCCAAACACACATGCAATTTTTTTTCCCCCCAGGGGAGAAAATGAGAGGTCACTTGCAAACACTGGAATCCATTTCTCTAACATGATTGGAAATGACTTCTCAGTAAATAAAACTGAAATAATTACAGCTGTTAGGCAGGGTTTTAGCTAGCAACATCAGCTTTGAAATAAAGTTAAGAATAGCATAAAACAGTAGGACCCTGGGCGCTGGCGATGAAAGGCAAGATCCCAACCCATGCAGGCTGCTCTTTATAGCTGGATGAATTTTGTTTTTCTCTCCTTAAATAATTTCAGGAGGGGCATCTCTTTGATTACACTAGAACAAATAAAATGTTGTGTACAAGGAATTCTTTTGGCATAAAGCACAAGGCCTATTACCACATTTTTTTAAAAACTGGCACACAATCTAAGAAAAGCCTCCAGGTGCAAATGATCTGTAGTCTATTTAACATCATGGTTATTTATTTTTATGGGACCTCATTATTGCTCTTTACCCTAAATTATAGGTGCATTCTTGGCTCCACTGCCCACTGTGCTCCAAGCCCCAGATACTATTCTTTTTTTCTAGATTTTAAAATAACCTTCAATACTTCATCAATCAAACATCCAACATCTCACAGATATGATGGGCCAAAGCAGGGATCTATGGAATCCAGCAGTTTAAACCGGAGCTGGGAGCCTATTATTACTCCGGAGAATGTATTACATACATAGCAAGATGATATGGAGAAAGCCACGTGTGGTGGTGCATATCTGCAATCCCAGGATTTGGGAGGCCAAGGCAGGAGGATTTGAGCTCACAGGCAACTTGGGCTACATAGTAAGTTCAAATCAAGCCTGGACTACATGGCAGACCTTGTCTCAAAAAACAAAACAAATTGTGAACACCAATTTCCAGGCTGTGGTGTAGCACTTAGTTGTCCGCGTTTCCATATTGTTCCATGTTAACTAAACTATGTACAGCAGCTTGGAGATCTTCTGTCAGTATCAGTCATCTGGATGAATCATGGCCATTGCTTGACCAATTTGCTCTCTGTGTACAGGGTTTCAGGGTAAATCCTGAGAGGATTTGATTGACCTCGTCAGATACAAAATCTGCATTTTTGTTATATAGGTCTTGCTTTGTCTTGGTCTTAACCATCCAGCAGAAAATATAAACACAAGGTACAAAAAGTAAAGCCATATTAATGTGATGAGCTACAAAAGGCTCAAATCAACAACTTCTGACATTGCCAGTTCTGCAGATAACCCACTACTACTATGGACTATTGGACTATATTGGATTATTTTGATGAATTCACACACCTACCCTATTTGAATGGCATTGGAATACCTATCTCTGACAAAACAAAAAAGGAGGGATATAAATGAAGGAGCATTCTGTAGTAATATATATATATATATATATATATATATATATATATATATATATATATATTATATATATTATATATATATATCTGTATATACAAAATACAATAAACAGCTATTTTCTCTAAGTTCAGTGAAAAGAAAGATACATACTAATAGCATATAGAGAAGATATCCTGTCTACATCTTGTCCTCTAAATAACTACTACGAAGATAATATGTAATGTATTAATTATTGTTACTGCCCTACTAACCTATTTTGAAACTGTCTCATTGCTATTTCTTTCTCAATAAATTAATAAAAAATTAAAAAGCATTTAAACTGAACTTATCATTATGAAGTCATTAAAAAGCACACCATCTTGCAAAGACAGCACCATTTTTCTCTCCTGTCTAGCCCTCCATAATCCCGATCATTTCAACCTTGCCATGGCCCTAGTGGAAGGCAAATTTCTGGGTCTCTAACATGGAAAAGAGTTTCAGGGGATTTTTGTGTGAATAAACGTCTCTAAGGTGCTGCAATCTCGGGGCAAAACTTATTCAATTACATCAAGAGAACAGCTGAAGGCAAGAACACCCACCCTTAGAACAGAAGTAATAAGACACACATTATAGTTTTTATCCCTTTCGGGTTTATAGCAAGTAAATTCGCAAAGGGATAAACAAATAAGGTAAAGATGGGCTTCCTTTATTATGTTAAAGTCGGCTCCTTTCTCTGACAAAAATCCCACTTAAATTATAAGGTTGTGTTGGTGAAGCTGTTTGCTAAGCCCATCTTTGTGCTCCTCCAGCTCTTTGTTAAAATTATTCTAAATAGCCTGTCATGCGCTTCTGGAATTCTGTACCTATCTTCAGCATAAGCTCTGTCTCCATTTCTCAGTGGAGACCCTAGGAAGTCAAAAGGGATTGTTGAATTGAGTCAACAATAACCCTATTAAGGAAAGTGAAAAAAAGAAGATAGGTTATTTTCTCATGAACTTTTTTTCTCAGACAAAACAAATAGTCTCAAAAAAGATAAACTGATATTCTCCAAATCCCAGATCTAGCTAAGAGGAGATCAAGCCTCAAACCCCACGTTCCAAGGTTGGAATCTGCTATTGTTCCCCCAGCCTCTGGGAACTACTTACATAGAATGGTGATGTCAGCTCAAAACAACATAGCTGTAGCCATTTAGTTTACCTACCAATGAATTTAAAAAAAAAATAAAATTCTGAAGAAACAAATTCTACCTCTCTTTCATGGAAAAAAATGTGTTTTTGCCAAAAAACTAAAGAGAGCAAGAGGAAAAGATGGAGAAGATACATGAGCATCTAAGCAGAAATGTTCTATGTTATCAAAAACTGTTTTGGGTTATCCACACCATTTCCACTTATTCTACATTCTTATGAAGCCAGTTACAACTTGGTTAGGAACAAGACACTTTAAAACTTGATTTGTATATTAATGTTGTGTCTTGCAACATGGTCACCTGATGCTACTAATAGCTTTTTGTACATCCTGTATTTTCAATATAGATGACCATTTTGCCTATGAATAAAAATAGCTTTACTTTTTTGTTTTTATCATCCTTATATGGTTGGTGTTATGTAATAACGATATTCATCCTGGAGAATGGATACACATACATATTGTGCCTTGATCATTTCTACCCTGTCCCTGTCCCTTCTCCGCCCTTTCTGTGAGCTCATAGTACTATTGCCGTAGCCAAGTAATGGTGCTGTTGGTATGTACCATGAGCCTGTCTTATTTGTACTTAAAACACACACACACATAAATAAATAAATAAATAAGAACATCTAAGAGAAGATCAGCCTCGAACAGCTAAGAGAAGATCAGCTTGGCGTGTTTATACCCACTTAGTAAAGCCCAGGAAAGTTAAAACTAAGAATCAGACTCCAACCTAATGCCCTAGTAGAGGAATTCTGTTTACTGGTAAGACAGAAATTCAGGAATTATAACAGCAGGATGAAATGCTAAACAATAATGCAAATAGCCAGCAGTTACAGGAAGAGCCCTGATAGGTATACAAGTATTCATATGAGAGGGAAATGACTGACATGTGGATTCGCATTAACTCCCTTGGCTCTTCCCATTCACCTGCATTTCCTAGCTAATGAACCTGAGGAAGAAGGAAGACAAGTAGCTGGTGTCTCCATTGCTGATGCTCCTAAGCACCGTATGCAATTGTCTTTGGTTACTATCTCTTCATTCACAGGTATTGAATATCTACCCTTTGCTGACTACCATGTCTCCTTCAATCAATTTAGTTATCATGCTAATTCACTTTTAATTGATGGAACTGAGGTTGAGAGGTGTTGAAGACTTTTCCAAGGTCACCCAACCAGCCCACGCCTGAACCAAGGTGGTGTGACTCCAAATTCAGTAGTCTCTCCATCCCTTTTGCTTTCTGTACAAATAGCTGGTGTTTATACAGCATTGCAAAATTTATAAAACTTACAGGACCAGCCAAATAACTCAGTGGATTAAAGTGCCTGCTTAGGCAGATGCAGGGGCCAGGAGTTAATTCCCTTGGTCTGCCGTGCCAGCCCCACCCCTGGGGAGCACTGAGAGGGTGATAGAGACTGGGCATGGTGGCGTGTACCTATAATCCCAGCACCTGGGTGGCTGTAAACAGGAGAATCACTATAAAGGAGTGTAATCTACTCAGTGAGTCCCTCTAGACCTTGCCCTAAATACAAAACTAATTAAATGAAACTTTTAATCACAGTTGCCTCAAGTGCTACTTAAAATTTGAGATTTATTCACTATAACAAGGGAGGACCATCCAGGAGAGGTGGAGCACACCTGTAATCCTAGCGCTCAGGAAGCTGAAGCAGGAAGATCACTGTGTGCTCAAGGCCAGTGTGGGCTACAGAATGAGACGTCTCACAACAAACAAACAGACCAACAAATGGGGCAGGACCTATGTCAGTTTCAAGACAAGGAAAGGATGACTGAGAAGTCATCTTTTGGCAGTGGGGTGCTCCATGGGTTTGCTGAAACCTCCCTCCAGCACATTTGTCAGCTGAATATGGTCCTGATGTAAATAATGATCGTAGAGGGAACTTCTAGAAGAGAGGAAATAATTAAAGTATTTCTATGTCACTCTTCTTTTCCTGCATTTAACTTCCAGGAATATTTTTGTTAACTGAGAAGAGTACACCAAGGGGCCATTATCGCCCATACAAGGAGAAATCAGGCTGATTTCTTCAGCCCCGTCTCGTTGGAGTCAATAATTCAGCTAAACACATAATAGCCATAACTTCGTCAGTGTTGGATTTTGAAGGTCCCTGGCATGCATCTCCTCATCTTCCTTATTAAGTTTATAGAGTGTTTTTTTGGGACATTTGCTCAGAATGAGGATTTCACTTTCAATTGGCACATCTTAGAGGTGCAGAAGGAGGATCATTTTTCTGCCATAAGTAGCTAGCTAGCGGGATAAAACAGTCATTTTCATGGAAGGGACACCACACCGCAGGACAGGTACTTAGCATGTGATGGTGGATGAGTTAGACCTCATCTGTCGCAATCCTGACCACTCACTCACCAGGGTTGGGTCCGAGACAGACAGGCCACCCACAACTGAGATATGAGCGGTCATTCTGTCTCCAGAGTCACCTTCTTGCTACCTGTCCTGTGTGGCTGCTCTCTGTTCAGGCATTCCCATCATTTAGAACTGGGATCTTGAATTCTGCATCAGAACAACCATGAGAGTGACTCTTCCCTAACAAACTCACAAACCCAAATCTACCCAGTGCTTCTTTCATGTCATCTTAACATGTTATCTTTCTGTGCTCAATTATCTCAGACAGAAATTATTGTTTTAAAAAAAATCATTCTGACTTATGCAACTGGAAGCTTGAACTAATTTTCTTCCAAGGGGGATCTCTATTTTATTAATGCAGTGAGGAATGCCTTAACTTAGAAAGTTCAACTGGAAAAAGTGAAGGTGGGTGGATATCATAAGTCTTTGGGTTAGGAAATCCTTCCCAGCCTCCACTAAATATGTCCTATAAGAAGTTAACTCCAGCAATGCCTCTTCTCCTGAATTTGCAGTAAAGGTATGTAATATATGACCATGAGGATTAAATAAGTTGGCAATTGTTATTGAATTTGCACAAAGATATAGAGTGCTTACTACAGTAGTGAGATATTTTAATCACTGTTGTGCCTTGCTTATTTTATTTTATTTTATTTTTTTAATCTGATGAATCCCAGCACTCGGGAGGCTGAGGCAGGAGGATTGCTGTGAGTTCGAGACCAGCCTGAGCTACAAAGTGAGCTTAAGGCCAGCCTGAACTGCATAGTGAGACCCTGTCTCAAAAAGACAAAAAAAAAAAAAAAATCTGATGAAGTTTGGACTCACAGTGATCCTCCCATTTCATCCTCCCTAGTGCTGCGATAACAGGTGTGCACCACCACACCTGGTTCTTGGGCTGGCATGGCATGCAGTACCTGGGATCGAGCTTGGGCCCTAGCACTTGCCAGGCAGGCACTCGTGCCACCAAGCAGCAAACTTACCTATCTAAATAGGTTATTTGTCTACCTACATGGGCCAGATGGAAATGACAATTATTCAGCCTTTGATTCCTGGAACAAAAAAAAAAGTTAATCAGGTTCTATTTGACTTTCAAATATCCACAAAATACATAGCTTATGTTTCCTGCATGAGCTAAAATATACCCACCTCTAACACTGGCAGTGCAGTTTTTCTGGTTCCTGTTCACAAGGTGGCCACACCAATATTGTGTGACCCACAGAAGTCAGAAACGTCTCTTGATCAATTCAAGAGCAATAATATGCTCTTAGTGCTGAAATAAATAACTGAATCAAGAATGCTGCTACATGACAAAAGGTAAAACCTGGTGCTGTGTCAGTGTGAACTACAGCTTTATTCCCAGCCAAATCTATCATGAAAAATGTAATTTAACAGTACAGTAGTTTGATGTAGTCATATGTCACTATCTTCTAATCAAAGCATTACCACATCCATGTATACCTACTTTGACTATCTTTTATTCCTTAAACTATTAGAGGGCTACTTAAATGTGAAAGTAGTCAGTTTTAGATATTTGTGGTTAAACAATACTAACAGAAGATGAAGATTTTGTTCAATTATCAATCAGAGGAATATATCACAGAAGGACAGTACTAAGCAACATAAAAAAGTGTTCTGGTTATATTCATTCTTATTTATTTATTATTTTAGGGAAGGGTCTATAGGGTGTTCAGGGTCTCACTACTACATTGGACTCATAGTCATCTGCCTGTTCACAGCCTCCCAAAAGCTGGGATTACAGGCACGTGCCACCATGCCAAGTCTCAATTGCTTCTCAGCACACCCCAGGGACAGGGCTGGCAGGCCCAGGGATCCAACCCTCAGCCCCTGCACCTGCTTGCAGGTGCATTAATCTACTGAGCTATTTGGCCAGCCCTGTTCACTCAATTTTATAGAAAATAAAATGTAGGCACAGGTGTCATGAATTGGTATGATGAGACCAACATGAAATATGGACTTGGACCTGGAGTGCTATCTATGTACTAGCCCACTATTATGATGGGGTGGGAAGTGTCTCCAAAAGCCTTATGTGTTGAAACCCAGTGCCTAATACAGCAGTCTACATGGGTGAGGGCTGTGGAGGAGACTGAATTATGAGAGTGTCAATGGATTAATCCATTAATATGTTCCTACCTTAACAAGCTATTGAGTGGTGATGGGAATTACAGGGAGGGTTGAGTTGGAAAAGCATCATGAGGAGTGCACGTCTTTGAAGAGGATATTTTGTCCTCCACTCCTACTTTCCTACTTCTCAATCATCATGAGATGAAAACCTTTGTTGTACCATACCTCCTGTGCCTAAAAAGGATGAAACGATGGACTGAAACCCTTGAAACCATAAGCCATAATCAATCTTTCTTCCTCCTTTAAGTTGATTTTCTCAGGTAGTATTTTTTCACAGCAATGGAAACTGGCTAAAATAAGCACACAACATCTCCTTGCCCTGAGTGGTCTATGCCAACAGCACTAATGTATGCAGCAGCTATCTTTTCTGGTCTTTAGTCTGTTTTTTCATTAATTCCCAGGAGTTAATGAAAGGCTCAGACTCTCATTCACACTTTCACCTGCTGCTTTTCATACTCTGGGTCTTCTGTTTCCTCCTTATGGTTCAAGATGATGTTGTAGACCAAGAGGACTTTATTCAATCCTTTATTAATGATTCACCAAAAGAATGAATACATTCTGCTACTCAGGTAGGAATGGTCTGGACCATTAGATGAGATTCCAATATTCTCTGTCTTCAGAAACAGCCAATAACAGACTGGGTATGTGGAGGACAGTTTCTATGCCTTTCTCTCTGCAAGGCCTATGTGTAGTGTGTTCTCTGGACTAGAGCCAAAAGGGTTATGGTGGATAGTGACAGAGACAAGAAGAGACATGCCAATGTGGCCTGGAGGATGCGATCCCTTGCTGGATATCTCCATGGTGATAGGTTGATGACAGGGAGCAGGGCACACAGCTTGGCTAGATGCCACACATCTGGACTCAAAACCAATCAAGTACAGATATTTCCAGTGCCTACTATGTACAACCAAACAGCCATGGTTGGACAGATAGCTTTAAAAACCTACTTAACTCACTCGTTCCACTGTTTTCTGTGCCAGATGCTTGATGGTATGTTAATCGAATACTCATGATTTGAAGCTTGAATCTGTTGACACATATTGATGGGCAGAAAAAAACACCAAGATTATAAATTATTCTACCAGCATTTTCATACTACTCGTGTCTTCTTCCTTGAAGCTGAAGACAGTTTTTCCCAAGCTTCCAACTCTTTCTATGGTAGGCATACCTCCTGACTCACGCTCTACGAGAATTCAGGGAGCTGGGGGATCCATGCTGTTTCCATCACCCCAGGGAGAAGCACAGGTGAACGCTGCCCCAGAGGCATCATCTTTCTGAAGTTGGTGTTTCTTTGCCCCTGGGCTCACAAGTACTCAGGGCCAAGAGGGAACCCTGTACACACTCTGGCACCTGTGGTTCTCTAAGAACAAAGCCTACACTATCCCTTTATTTCTGGGCATCCTAAAGTTTAAATGACATTGTAGCTGACAATTATGATTCCGTATTCTTTTATAAATCATGCTATCTGTGAAAGAATGTAAAGCAGGTGTATGATCATCCCTGACATTTCTCCTAGGACTGTCTGACCCTCATGAACACTACCACCATGTGTTGCAGTCAGGGATTTGCTTTCAGCTTGCTTGAGGCCATTTACTGTTTTCATCTTTCAGTAACAAAAAAAAAAAAAAAACCAGTCAGGTGAGTAGGAGAAGACCTCTCCATACGTAACATCTGTCTCTGATTTCCTGAGGTCCCCTGGCTGTTGTCATACCGACTTGGCATGCACTTTACTTTCTGTAGTTGCACTTGTCTTTCCTGTTTTTGCAATGGCTTTAAGCTCCTCAAAATCAAGAGATGCTTCCAGGGGCCTCACACCTCATAGTACCTAACATAAGGACCCAAATGATAATTATGATGAAGAAACCTTCATCATAATTAGGCTTGCTCATAACCTTGCAAGTTGAGGCTAGAGGTAATAAGTAGGACGTTTGGTCTCTAGGCTCTGTGGCCTCCTCCTCAGAACTGTAAAGTCAGGGCCTCCTGGTAATTTTCCTGTTATATTTCCTCTCCCCACTGGAGAGGGTATCTCTGTAACCTGCACCTCCCATGGACACCACGATCCCTTGCTGTCTCCACCTACCTACTCAAGAGAAAGCACAACCTGGTGGACTTCGCTGTTAAGTTTGAGTTCTGAGTCTCCTCTCCTTTGCTAGGTCTGTGATAGGTTTGGACAACGAAAAAAGATGCTCCAACAGCTCCAACTAGCTGTCTTGATCTGGACAAAGTGATGCCCATTTGGGTGGAGGAACCAACTCTACACATGACTTCATTACTAAACCCTGAGCTGATTTCTAGCATGATCATTTGAACAGCGGAGTTTGTGGAGACCCTGTGATACTCTCACTATTACACTCAGAAGCTGGTTCGAGTTCTCAATGGTAGTTCTCTCCTCAGTGCTACTATGATCCTCCTAGCTCTAAAAGCTCCCTGTGGCTCTATTCAAGAAAAGAAAGGCTTCAAGGCAGCTTCATCAAAGACAAGAGTCCCAACCCAAAAGTCCCAGATCCCTTTTATACTCTCTCTCTCTCTCTCTCTCTCTTTTCTTTTCTTTGCATCTTAGGAAGGGTCTACAGTGTCTTACTACATAGAACAGATTCATAGTTTTCTGCCTGTGTTCAGCATCCCAGGATCTGGGATTACGGGCATGAGCCACCATGCCCAGTCTCAGTCACCATCTCAGCGTGCCTCAGGGTTGGGGCTGGCACAGCACACCAGGGATTGAACCCCAGCCACTGTGCCTGCCTAAGCAGGTGCTTTCATCTTTTAGGCTATTTGGCTGGCCCTCCTTTTATACTCTCTTAATTTCACTTGCAGCACAACCACGGGTACACAGAGAAGGAAAGGGCTTGAAGAACACTAAAGGGTGCCATCCCTCCTCTTTGCCTTTTTAATTCCTTTCCAATTTCTTTTCCTTGCAAACTCAGCTTTGTTCTACCACTCACATTTGACTCTTTCCTTCATTTGGCCTCTGCCAACCAGCTTCTTTGTGAGCACCTTTACCCACCTGCCACATGATGGAAAGAAAATTTCCAGAATCACTGTTGGTGTCGCCCCTGTGCCAACTCTTCCATGGAATTACATGACCCAAAGATGACCCTGACATGCATGCTGGAATTTCTTTACCATAGAAGAAACTATTTCTGCAAAAAAATTCTCAGTTGTCACTTTAATTTAAAAAACAAGATGATAAAAAGCACACACATAAGCCATTATTTGTAAAATGCCTACAGATGATGAATAGGAATGCATATCAATACATAGATGCATGCATACATATGAGTGAGCGACCACATGTGTCCACATCACCCATGGAGTCCAAACTGAACCTCTCAAAAGATCAGAGCAACTGAATAATAAGGAAAATGTCAAGAATCAAGAGTGATTTGAAATTTCTTCTAGGTTTTCCTTCCATCAATCCCTCCAGACTAAAAAAAAAAAAATAGATTTCTCAGGATTCCACTCAAATTTGATACCTAAATTAGCTGAAAAAAACAGTGACATGGGTGGTAGAAATGTAAGAGTTATGAAGCAGGGGTCTCATTGTGGTATGGAAATGATTGCTAGCTAGAAAGGGGGATTTTTCTAGTCCACTTCTGGTATTGCTTAGCTAAATATATTCTGACACCTCAGTGCCTCAGTGCTTGATAGCATCGATTCTTTCCAGGATTGACTAGGGTTCTGTGGTTAAATTATTTTAAAATTATGTGAATATTTGGAATAATGACAAGCAGTCCATGAAGTACGTCATTACCACCACCAGCAGCATCCTGACTTCTACTCTTTCTAGAAAGATTTACAATTGCTCAGATACACATCTACCTTAAGAAGTGAACAAATAATAGCTTTCCTAATAAAGAAGACAGGCAAAGGTTATATTTTCATGACTTAGAATATCTGAGGGGTATGGATGTTAAACTCCAACACTAGAGGCCACTGCGTGATTGTGTCAACTCCAATGGTGGGAGAGCTTTCTAACTGGTTTTCCAAAACAGCTGTCAAGGGGAATGACACAAATTTCAAGAAAAACTTGATCTTTGGAGAGCTTGAGCTTCATTTGTATCCTGAGATTTGGCCCCGGTTCAGATTTTTCAAATGCTATTCCATATATTCCCTAATCCGATAATATAGGCCAGCATTCAGTGCTAATTCAATCTCTTTGCACAATTGTCATGCATGCAAATCTTTACGCTGCATAGAACTGGTATACACTTTCACTATACAACAAATGAGACTCAGTGAATTAAAACTGCAGCACACACACACACACACACACACACACACACAAAAAAAAAAACAATTGGATGAGATAGTCCTTGAGGGCTGGAATGGTAAGTAATAAATATAGATTCTGGAACCACATAGACCAGTATGACCTTAAATAGTTATGAGACAAGTTCACGCAGAAGAACTACTCACCTGTGTCCCTTGTATGCTTTGCACTCCCCCTACATCCTCAGAAACCATATAGGCATGTATTCAATATTTACTCAATCTATTCTCATATTGAACAAATTTATGTTCATTTAAGGGGATCTGTAAGCTCCTGGTAACCTGAAACTGCTCCTTGCAATCACTTTAAGGAAGCGTTCTGAGTTGGGATATGGGTGTTTTTTTCTCACCTCATCCATAAAGCCCTCCCTGACAACTCCACTCCAGCCTGCTCTCATTTCTCTGTCTCCCTGCTGTCCTTATTCCCAGTTCCCACTTTCTTTGGCACATACACGATACCTTATCTTGCCATGTAAAATGTGTTTCATAAACACATCATCCTTCCTAAGAACCCATAAGCTCTTTGAGAGCAAAGAACATCTCTGACAGTTATTTTCTAGGCCACATGCTACACAAGAAAAGGCAAAGGCCACGGGACGATCCACACACATACCTGTTAAATGAAGTTGAATTTTAAAGTCAATATTGTGTTGCCAGCGATGATTTTGTATCAGGGAACTATCAAAACACAGAATTTGCTATTTTTCCCATTTGTTTTCCCCAACATAAGCTTACAAATCGGCATACTTGAGGTGTGCTAGTAAGAAAGTAGAGACTCAGAAAAGCAGCTGGGTACTTTTCCACAAAAAGATTGGATTTCAGCAAGGGGTTATGGGACTTGATCGATTAATCACTGTTGACTCTTGGCCAAACCTTTGGTGTTGTCGGGAATAAAAGGTAACCCGGAGCAGTCCCACATATTACATTTCTGCCTGTGACACGTTTCTGCCACTTGGGAAAACTCCCAAATGATCCGTTGTCTCTTATCAGCTCAGATCCAACTTACCTTTCATTCAAACAAGTTAAACTCCACAGCCTGTTCAGCCGAATAGGACAATGTCCTCCTTTACACTCAGATTCTCTTCTGACGTCTTCAGTATCAGCTTACACTGTCACTGGAGACTTAGCCCATGTGTGAAAGGCCTCTTAATACTCTACCTTGAACCGTATGATGGGGTGAGACGGGGATCACTCCAGCACCTGCAGGGAGTGGCTGTCTCTGTTTCCCAAGTCCTAATTTGCACTGGGACTCTGAATGCAGGAGCAAAGGCTTCCTGCCTGACTTTTGCAACTTCAAGCAGAGGGGAAAGAAAGAAAGAAAGAGCAAATAAAGTCTTAACTTTAATGCTCAAAACACAGAACAGCATTTCCACCCTCCAGATCACAGAAAGCAGACCACAAACTAATTTAAAAAATCTTTGGTATTAGGCATGTGAAAACTGAGGCTCTGCAAAAAAGCCAGAAATCACATGTCCCCTTTATTACAAAGGGATGGAAGAGAATTTGGAAAAACCAGGAATCATCTCTGGGTCCATAAATCAGCCCAGTTGGAGGAAAAAAGCAAATGGTCCGCACCTGGAAGAAGCCTGCATCTGGAGCAGAAGCATGGCCTGAAGAACTGGACTTTGGGCCAAGGCTCCAGACTGTGTGCTGTGATTAATGACTGGAGGGAAAGGGCTCCGTTGAAACTGCACAATTAACTTGTTCTCTCTGCATCCCAGAACTCTCCCTAGCACAACAACATCTTCCCTGATTGCGGGTATTTATCAAAATGCAAGCCAGCCTCGGGAGCCTCGGATCATGTCATCATCAGGCTGTTTCGACCCATCAGGAGGGTCCTGGCATTTGTCAGGACTACTTTAGTCAAATCATCTGTGTTGACTCTGCATACACGTCTCAACCTTTCAGTTCCTTTTCAAGTTCAAGAATCATCTTAAATGAAGCAACAGCACTGGCCTCGATCTGTCAAGTGGGAAAAAAAAGCCCATAGTGCAGAGGATTGCAAATGGACAGCATATGGTCTAGCTTGTTTCTGGTCAATCCCGGGAAAAAAGTTCTGAAGGAATTGAATGTCCATGAGATAAATAGTTCCCTCTTGTCCCATCTTTATCCTCTGGAATAGGTTTCTCTAATCTCTTTCAGATCTTCTAAGACATCTACATTAAACCAATCACTTCTCCCAAATCTATAGCTGAGGTTCTAAGGAGACCTGTTAGAACCAAAGGACATTTCCAAACCACATTCCTTTCCTGTTAGAGGTAGACCTGGCCGTGGAAAAGCAGAGCAGTGAACCTAGAAGCTGATTTTGAATAAAGAGCAAGCATGAGGCAGTCCCCGAGGAAACCAGTGTCCTTATTCCATCTTTTTTTTTTTTTTTTTTTTTTTTGGTGGAACTGTGGATTGAATTCAGGCCCATGCTCTTGCCAGGGAAGCACTTATTCTACTGAGCTATCTCCCCAGCCCCATTTCATCTTTCAAAATGGTTTCATTTGAGATAAATGGGACTGCCAAAAGTCGAGATGGCCCTGACCATGTGAAGGGCGCTGAATGGTCATATCTGGGAAATCCATGCTCCTAACCTGCCAGAAGGTAGTCTCTGTACCTTCTCTGCCCACAGCCCATCCATGGTCGCCTCTCATCTGCCTTTAGGAAATGTAATAAAAACAACAACATATTAATAACTATAATCATAGAAGCAGCAGTAGCACTGACATACGTAATATTTCCCATGTGCCAGAAATGCTTTGAAACACTTTATGTATAGTGTTATGCTTTGTGTGTGTTTGTCCCCCCAAAGCCTCATGCAGTCGCGGGGGCATGGTTCTAGAGTTTGTGATTCATTCATGATGCAAGGATGGGATTATGGGTCTGATTACTGCTGGGATTATGGGTGAGTGCTGCAGCCAGCCTGGGGCAGATAAGGAAGAGAGACTTGTCCTCTGTTGCCATTGCTACTGCTGCTTCTCCCTTTTGCTCTTACTGTTCTGCTGCCTTCTGTCACCATGAACTGCTGCCCTCTGCCATGTGCCACTCTGCCTTAGAGCCAGTTGAGTATGGACCGAAACCTCCAGTAACTGTGAGCTAAATAAACCTTTCCTTCCTTCATTTTGAATGTTGGGTATTTGTCCCAGCAAACAAGAGAAGAATAACTGAGACATACAGCAATTCACACAATCCTCACATCCTCTTATTGAGGTAGATGTTACTATTGCCCCCATTTTAGAATAAGCTGGGCATAGAGTAGTCTAATAATTTATTCAGGATCACAAGGCCAGTGATAGCAAAACTAGAGGTGCAAGCCATGTCTGTCTTACGTGCTTAAAGGCATAGAAGCCTACTGGAGCCTGGACCACACTAGGGCACTCTGCTCAGCTCTGGCTGCCTGGCCTCCAGCGTCTACTGCTGGAGAACTTAGAGCAGTCACCAAGCACAGCGCCTGCTGAGGAGGCTGACCAGCAGAACCCTCCCATGCCGCTCAGCACGTGAGTTCAGGTAGGTTTTGAGACTTTAAGACCCTTAGCTTCTTCTTTCTCTTCTCCTTTCCCTCGACCCAGTTGTTCCTTCCTCTTGAGTAGTTCCTCTCGCTTTCATAGTATCCATTGTAAGTTTTGGATTTTGTTTACGCTTTCAGTTGCTTACACAAGGGAGACAACATTATGTACGGATATATACACAAGATAGCTAAGATAATTGTATAACTAATTTCTACTGGCTGGTTGAAAGGAACATTTGATGCTTAATTTTTTTTTAACCAATTTTGCATGCCTATATCTGGTAATTTGAACAACTACTTTGCAGATAACAATATGCAGTGTAACAACCATTGTTGATTTCCTGTTACCTTGTTTTGAAATTCTCTATCATTTTTAGTGATTTGTTAAAAATTCTCTTTAAAATAAAAAAAGGCAGTTATGCTCCTCTGTACCATCAGCTTAACAACAAGATCTAGGGCAGGGTTTGTGTGTGGATTAATGAGATAAAGAGTAGGGTCCCTGCCAAGGGGTAGCAGGGGAGCAAAGTGTGGTGGTGACTATTATTGGTCAAACCCACTTGTAGTGACTAATGAGACACTAAAGGACTGGAGACAATGAGCCAGAACAACTGCACCCTGGAAAGAGGGCATGAAAAGGCACACCGACGTGGCAACCCGAGAAAGACTGAAATGCCAAGGCACTCAAAAGTACTGGTGAGAATTACCTACCTTCCTGACTCGACCCAGTGCAGCACCTTCCATGTTAATTTATCTCCCTGAAATAAGTAACTCTAATTTTAAGTATGTAATACATCAAGAAAAGAAAAAAAAAAAAAAAAAAAAAAAAAAAAAAAAAAAAAAAAAAAAAAAAAAAAAAAAAAAAAAAAAAAAAAAAAAAAAAAAGACACAAAGGTGTTCAGTCGGGGGCGATTAGAAAACTCTTCCTGAAACTCCCAGAACAAAGCAAGAGGACGATGTATCCTTCCCAGCAACCACAGAGCCATACCCTTCCCTCTGCGTTTCCAACCCCTGACGCATCACATTCTTAGCATCAATAAGGGCTGATGCCAGGACACACTAAATTGCCTTTGACTGCATTTAACTGATGTAGTATTTTTTTATGATTCTTCCTTGTTGTGCCATTTTTCACTTTTGACTTTATAATTCTCTGCTGACTTTAAATAAAGCTTTACCAGTCTACCCTAGGTGGTTTTTAATAGAGATTTAGGGACTAGGATGTGTTGCGGTTTGGATTTGGATTCTACTCCAGCGACAACGGGAAATTAACTAGGTGGTTTCATCTCAAGTGCCCATTTATACTGGGAATGGACAGAGAGTTTATCTTCATCCAAGCCTTGTAATCATGACACTACAAAGTGATATTCAAGAAATAAGAAATTATAGAGCAATGGCTTCCACACCACAAAACCAGTACACAGTGTCCCCACAGCCCCAGATGACTGGGGTAATATAAAGACAGCCCTGGAATCACTTAGTGAGTGACAGGGAAGATTTTGACCATGTTCTGTTATATGCCAGAGACAAAGTTTGTTCTCCTGAAAGAGAGGAACTCAAATGACCCCACACCAAGCCCAGCAGCTCCTCTGTCCTCTGAGTGATCCCTGGTCCTATCTACTTGCCCCAGTGAAACACATGTGCCAGTGGAACCTCTGTCTCTAAGAAAGGTGATGTGATTGGTGAACCCTATTTAGACAAAAAAAAAAAAAAGATCCTGAAATGAACATTTATTTTTTTTTAAAGCAGAAATGCCTTGTGCTAATTATTTCTTGCCAATACAAAATGGTAATTGAGTAAGACTTTGGTTTTAGTGTTGCTTTTTATCATTACAAAGGCCTTGCTTCCTCAAAAGGGATATGTATATGAGCAAACTATTGTGGACAATAATTTTGGAAAGTATCTGCACATCCATTACTTAGCTTAAAAAAGAACTACAGTCCTTACGTTTTCACAGATCAGGTTTCCGGGGTCCTATTTACTCCTGGTTGATAATGGGTCCTATGAGTTTTGATTTTTCCATGCCCTTGGTCTTCTTCATGGTTTTGCTACAAAGGTTAGGGACCTCTAAAAATAGTCTTTTTTTAATTTTCAAATGTTATGTCAGTAATATTATATAGTGAGTTTCTTTTTCTCTAAATTTATTTTAGATTCATCCACACGAAATGTTGTTCTCCACTGATGAAACATTTGAGGTGTTTCCAGTTTCTCTTTCTTCTTTTGCCAGATTTTTTTGTTGTTGTTTTGCTGTTATGAACTTAGCTGTCTGCATAATTCAATGAATCTAAATATGTAGCTTTCCCTGGGTTATAATCCTAGAAGCGAAATTTCTGAATCAGAAAAATGGCACATACCCAAGTGGATCACAAAAGGATAAATTATATTCCAACATGGGTACTACTAATTCACACTCTCATCAAAACAATTTCTTTGACCTTCTGTTGCTCAGTGCTTTGTCAGCACTTGGAACTATTTGTTTGTTTATTTGTGCGTTTGTTTCGATTCTGCCGCGTCTCAGAGTAAACAACATATTTTCTTGCTATAATTTATATTTACATGTTTGATTCTTTCTTGATAATTATGAATTTCAAATGAAATTCTTTATTCAAAATAACTGTGAAGTGTAGTGTTTGAATAGAGTAGGTATGATGCGATATTTACATAGAAATATATTTATATCGATATATAGGAGTTATATATTTGTATCTAGATAGGATATTTACCCTTGCACACAGCAGGAGCTGCGAGCTGGGTCCTACCATCCAAATCTAACTTACCACTCATTTTTTTCTTAAATAAGGTTTTACTGAACACAACCATACCTATTGACTTACACTCTGTCTTTCTATAAATGCTTTCATGCTGTATGTCAGGAGAGTTCAGGAGTCACAGGAAAGAACATACGGTCTGTAAAACCTACAGCGCTTTCTACCTGGCCCATAACAATAAAAATTTGCTGACCCACAACTCACAGCTTCTCCCTTTACAAACACAGACATTCTACACTTGACATGCATGTTCCCCCAGATTTCTTTTTCCCCAAACACCACTCCTCATAAAAAGGTTCCGTCTTTTTACAAAGATACTCAGGCATAATCCCTGCTAGCTAATCATCTCATGTTCTTCTATTCCAGTCACCATTTCCAAGCAAAGTATGTAATGTTTTCAACACCACTCAGTGAGGCCTTGTGCTCTGCAGCGATTGATAAGCACCGCACTGTCCAATGGAAAACCTTCATCTATCTCCATTCTTTTACACGCATGATATTTCATGGCACTTTGTGGTATTAGTTTGGTTTTTTGTCTGCCGTCTCCACATAAACACCTAAGTTCCTCGAGGCCAGAAACCTTTGTATTTCTGCACACAGGACAATGCCTTACTTAGCAATTACTTAATCATAACTTGGCTTCCTACTGGCTGTTCAGCCTCTCAGAGAGCCGGGAACCTAACATGGCAGGACGTTTTTGTAGCCACCATTAGTCAGGTGGCTGTGGAAGCAGTTGCTACTCCCCTGAATCTCATGGCTGAGAGGACGAGGGCCAAGAGACCCTTGCGAATATCATTTAAGGTGATGTTCCTCAAATTTCTGTGTGTGGAAGAGTCATCAGAAGAGCTCATTCATAATAACAGATGTCAGGGTGCCACCCCAGGGCCACTGAATCAGAAATCCTGGAAATAGATGCTTCAGCACTTTATAGATGTTCCCTAGGAGAGTCTTACATAGTGTGTAATCATGGCAGCTTCCTGGACACATTTCTCCAGCTCCATCCCACCCTATCACGTGGTCCCCAATGGTCACTAACACCACATAGGACCCCTCCCTGGAGCCCCTTTCTTGGGTTCCAGAATTTCCTTAAACTTGTTCACCCTCCTTTAGTCTTTAGCAACCAAGAAACCCGATTTAATGGGATAATTGCATGTTTTTCTCAACCCACATTGCAATGTTCAATTTCTGTTTTGTACTCAAGGGGCTGCCTTCCTACTTACTGATGGGGCTGTCCCCTAAACTGAATACCTTCACTGCCTCGCACAGCTAACACACACACCTTCTGCCAATGCTACCATCCCTGCCTTGTACGTGCCACACCTTCTAGTGCCTGCCTCAGGGAAGAAGCATGCAATCATTTGTGCTGTGCATGTATTATCAGAATACTTAATTTTTACTGCCCTCTTTATTTTCGACATATTACAGCTCATTTAATATGTAAAAAAAAAATGTTAATGGAAAGGGTTAGACCAATGACGCTACCAATGAGATGCTGTTAGTATTTATCACAGAGTTTTCTTATTAGACTTAATTTTTTCCTCAATTGCATGTGACCCATTATCATTATGCTTAGTGGATAATATAACAAACAAAATTACCAGCTTATTTCACTCGAGGAGAACGTCTAAGTTTCCATGGGTTCTATAACACCAAGCACAGCACAAATTCAAAGAATTTTTTTTTCCAGTGTTGCACTCAGTGATTTTTAGGGGTCTCTTTTCCCCAGAGGCATGTAAGTACTAAAATTGCATTGGATTGTGTTTTGCTCTCAGCGGGTGAGAAAGTGCATAGTCAATGGGTTATTTGCCATCCTTTATTCCCATTTATGCAGCCACATGGAGGTGTCTCTCAGGTGGTTGTTGAAGTTTACTAGACACTCAGGAGCTATCTTGTGCTTTCTCTAAGAGGCATTTATAATCTATAACCAAAGGGGTTGTGTGTGAAGCCACTAGTGTAGGACACCAAATTTAGCCCGTGCTAATTCAGGTTACAGAAATAAAACCTTTTGCTATGATATTCCAGTGTGTGGGGAAACTCTTCATGCTTTTTAAGATTACTAATAAATCTAAGGTATGATGCAGGTACTGATAAAAACACATCATTTGGGATTAGTATACAGGCACAAAGACCTTCGGAATATTCAAAGAGCAGTTAATAAAAAGGCTATACAAAATTCAGACCATTTTGCTGCACCATCCATCACCTATTTGCTGAACAATTCCATTGAATTTGCTGCACAATTCAATAAAAGCATTGAATTGTGACAATGCAGTATCATTGTGCTTTCTTTCAACTGGGTATCCCAATAACTACCATTCCCATATTTCACTGTTGCTCTGAAATTGATGCTCAATTGTAGGATCCTTAAAACAAAAAAAAAAAAGCAGAGCTGGCAAGATAGCTCAGGGGACTAAATGCCTACTTTGGCAAGTGCCATGCCAGCTCCACCCCTGGGGCACGCTGAGCTAACAAATGAGTCTGGCCATGGTGATGCACACCTGTAATCCCAGTGCTGAGGAGACTGAAAACAGGAGGATCATCATGAGTCTGAGCTGCGTAGTGAGACTCTGTACCAAATATATAAAATTGAAAAAAAAAAGAAACTAAAAAAAGCCAGAAGTACGTCCTTGAATGATCAAGAAACAGATTAAAGTATGTCCAGTGTAGTTACAGTGCTCGATGTATTTGACTGGAGACAGAGGCGCACACATGGCACAGAGGAAAGGCCACAGGGTTCAGGGTCTGAGCCACGGTGTGGACTCCCATGAAGGACACATATTAGCACTGGGTCTTAGGTGGACCACGTAATATCTCCCTAAGCTTCAATTTCCTGATCTATAAACTGGGGATGTTTCCAGGATTAAAGAAGATCATAAACATATGTAAAATAGCAGCCTAGTACCTAGCTCTGAAGAACCTTTCAAAAAGGAGTAACGTGTCAGTGCTGATGTCTTTCTTTCATGCTCAGTAAATCCAAAGCCATCAATGCTTATGTGGACTGCTATTGTTTTTCTCCATATCTCTTTATGCACCAGAATATTTGATTTATGTGAAAACCCTCAACAGGGACGGAGTACGGAAAGTTTCCTGCAGATTGTCAACCCTGGAACATTTAGGTCTAAAAAACAAAAAAGGTGTTTTCCCAAAGAGAATTTCTTAATCACTTGGCCTTGGAGAATCAAATCCGAAAAATCCCCAGAATGGTTATAAATCATCCCCTTTAGATATTATTATGATTGCCATTACTATAAAGTGAACATATTGTTGTAAAATATAAGTGCTGAAATAATCTGGCATTCTTCTCATTCTCTTCTACTCTTTCCCACTCTAATTCATTTGTTCCATAATACTGTAACTATAACTAGGGGTTTATAGCTTTCCTTCCCAAATTATTTCCATATACTTACTGATATGAAAGCACACCTATGCACACATGTTTGCAACTTTGTGTTTCAAGTATGTAAACTAAATATATGTGTATAATGCTGCATTCATAAATGTATAAGTTCTAACATAGGGCACAATCTTTTGTACTCAAATTGGGTTTTGCTTAAATATATGTCTCAAAGACCTTTCTGTGTTAGAATATCATTTACTTTAAGTTATAAAAAAAAATCCTGCTGAATGGTATTCAACATTAAAAAAAAAAATTATAATACTTTCTCAGCAAATTAAAGGGGCTGCTTAGGCAGATGCTGGACAGAGATTCGATCCCTAGCATGCACCCCCGGGGCACCCTGAGATGCTGATTGAGACTCGCAAGTGTGGTGGCCCACACCTGTAAACTAAGCACTTGGGAGGCTGAAAACAAGAGGATCATTAGAGTCTGATCTATGTAGTGAGACCCTATAGACACCGTACTACACACATTTAAAAAAATTATCATGCTTTAATCATTTCTCTCCTGATAGGTATACATGTTTTGTTTGTTTGTTTGTTTTTGTTTTGCTGCTAAAAAAAAATACTGCAATGAACATATTCTGTACATTTTACTTTCAATATTTGTAATGGTTGGATTACAGGCTATTGAATTTTATATTAGCCTTTCAAAGTCAAGAGTTTTTGATATGGTCCAAAATTTTAAAGTATGGGGCTGGCCATATAGCTCAGCAGATTAAAGTGCCTGCTTAGGCAAATGCAGGGGCCAGGAGTTCTATCCCTGAGCCTGCCATGCCGGCCCTGTCCCCAGGGCATGCTAAGACAACGATTAAGACTGGGGTGGTGGCACACACCTGTAATCACAGCATTTGGGAGGCTGTAAACAGGAGGATCACTATGAGTCTATTCTATGCAATGAGACCCTATAGACCCTATAAATCCTGACCTAAATTTAAAAAAAAATTAATGTCAAAAGTTTTAAGTATGGGCTGGCCAGATAGCTCAGTGGACTAAAGCACCTGCTTAGGCAGACACAGGGACTAGGATTTGATCCCCAGCATGCTGTGTCGGCCCTGCTCCTGGGGTGCAATGAGAGGATGACTGAGACTGGACGTGGTGGCATGTCTGTAATTCCAGCACTTGGGAGGCTGAAAACAAGAGGATCACTGCGAGTCTGATCTGTGTAGTTAGACTCTGTAGACCCCATACTAAATACATTTCTTAAAAAACTAAAATTATGCTGTATAGTGAACACTTTGTTCTTTTACCTGAGTCCTCTCCTCTGCCTACCTCTCCCATCCATGTGGAATCATTATTACCATGCATCTTTCCGAGTATTTTCATAAAGATGTATTCAGTAAGAAAGTGAAGTTAGTATACAGAAACAACAAGGCTTTATATATTAAAACAGGGGCTGGGGAGATGGCTCAGTGGAAAAAGTGCTTCCCTGACAAGCACAAGGGCATGAGTACAATCCCCGGTTCCACCAAAAAAAAAAAAAAGTCTACTATATATTAAAACAAAAAGGATTAGGAAGTATTCTGGGACTCCGCCATCCTCCTCGATCCCGCCCACACCCACCCAGCCCCAGAGACCGGCCTGAGACAGTGGCTGACCCCAGCGACCTCCTGGATCCTGCCCCAAGATCTCCCAGTGAGTGGGAATTTGCACGACTCCCTAGGCTTCCCAGATCAGTGAGTGTGTGGTAAGTCTGAGGGAGAGCCATTGGCTTCTTCCAATGCACGCTACCCGGATCCCTGCCCCCAAGCCCTCCAAGCCAGTGACCTGCCTGAAACCTCAGGACTCACTCACCAGCACCTCCCCAGATCCCCTACCCTAAAGCCTGCTGAGCAACTGGGAATTTCCCTGACTCCCTGGGCATCAAAGTTCAGTGAGTGTAGAACTCCAGGCCCACCATGCCAGAGAGACACTTCCCGGGGATTCCCTGCCCCCCTACCCCCCATGGCCCAGTGAGAGCTCCAGGCCCACCGCGCCAGAGAAACATTTGCCAGCGCTTGCTGGTCCCACCCCACGGCACCAGACCCAGTGCAGGTCGGCCTGGAGTGAGAACTCCAAGCCTGACACGCCAGAGGGACATTTCTCAGCAATCCCAGGAAGTATTTTGAATGAAAGATAACTTTAGCTGCATAATTTATTCCAGGATGCATTTCAAAGGGATTATAATTTTTAATGGAAGAGAGAAGGAATCATAAAGTGCAAAAGAAAACATATAGCAACATAGTAGGCCTGATACAAAAACTGAGAAATTTGACTTTAAAATGCTCTTTGTTCAATAAAGAATAAAGATATTATTTATTGAAAAAACAAAAAAGTTATAGAGAAGGTAAAAATACATTTAAGTAAAGTTGAAAATTAGTGAACATAATATATATATATATATATATATGAGCTAAAGAGTTCCTAGAAATTAATAATGAAATTGTCAACAACTTAATATGAAATACATCAGAAATTTTACTCCTAGAAATATTTGCATATATTAAAATGCACATATACATATAATTGTAATGCAGTGCAGATGTGGAAGCAAAATCTCAGTAAATGTAGCAGCTTTACCACGTACCTTCTGTTCCCACACCTCTATTGCACGCAATTGCATTGGCTAGTGGTCCCAGTAGTGATGATAACAGATTTCTTCTTTTGTCCTTAAAGGAATTATTTTAAGGTTGATGTTGGCTTTTGGACTGATATGGATGTATTTTATCACACTGAGGAAAAATACTTCTATCTTTGAACTTAAAAAAAAATTAAGATTGGTTATAAAGGGCCAGAGAGATAGCTTGGCAGTCTAAGAACCTGCCTGGCAAGCTTGAAGATGCAGGCTTAATCCCCAGTACCGCATGCCATGCCAGCCCCGGGACACTTGGCATGCTGTGCTTTCCCCAAAGCTAACCATGGTGATACACGCTTGCAATCCCAGTGCTGGGGAGGCTGAGACATGCAGATCATTGCAAGCGTAAGCCACACAGCGAGACCCGGTGCCAAATACATAAATAAATAGTCATTGCATTTTTGGCCAAAACCTTTTCAGCAACTATTAACTTATAGATTTCATTCTTAGTTCTCTTAAAATAAATACAGATACTCCATAATTGAAGTTTCTCTCAAATTTGGAATGAATGGAATGGTCAGGATGTTTTACCCTGCTGTTTGTATGGCAGAACTCTGTTCATAATTATTTTATTTAGGATCTTGCTCACCTATATTCACAACTGAATTGCAAGTAATTCTCTTCAGCTCCTACCGGTTTCTCTGTAAAGGTCTTCTGTAAGCCATCAGCTGGCAAGACAGCTCAGCAGTCTAAAGCGCCTGCTTAGGCAAGCTCTCAGGGACCGCGGTTCAATCCCGAGCACCACATGCCATGCCATCCCCTCCCCCCAGGGCGGGCTGAGCTGACCCCCCCCCCCCCCCCAAAAAAAAAAAAAAAATCCGTGATGTGTAGAGAGACACTGTAATTAATAAATAAATATATCTTAAAAAAAAAAAAAGAACTTGGAAGCTGCTGGGTCTACACTCATGGAGCAGACTACACAGCTATGGCATGGTCCTCGGTGTGCAGAAGCCTGCCGGCACTGCCTCAGAAAAGCCAATATGAACTCACCTCCACACTAAGTGATGTCACACGGGTAGCTTGAAATTAGTCATGGTGTGCGTACGTATGCTGCAAAAATCAGCAAAAAGCTACACAGGGAACAAAAGCAAATCTTCACAAACACATGCTAATGTGGATTTCTAACTGGCGGTCACCTTGTTACACCCAGCTGAATCGAGCTAGCATGATGCTGGGTGTGGGAGGCCCGCCTGAGGACTGTTGTTGGCAGCATAAGAGGCAGAACTGGAGGAGCTGCTGGGAGGCTGTGTGAGCCGTTGGAGCTGTTGCTAGCTACTGGTTCTCTTGGACTATTCTGCTGGGGGACTTTGTTGTGCTGGCTTTCCTGACGAACTTGGCAGTTCGCATCAGAGGAGGGGCTCAGGACCTTCACTGTCACTGAGAATGGCTATGGTTCCCTGTAGGTGAGCTCTGGTCCTCACTTTGAGCATCACTTCCTGGCTCTGGAGGGAGAAGATGGTGCACTGGTCAGTCTCCTGGAAAAGCTTGTGTGACACTGGCTTATGGAAACTCAGCTTTCCGCATCACTGGAAGAGCTCAGGACCTCACTGTTGCTGATGATGGCTATAGTACTTTTGTGAGGAGCTCTGGTGCTTACTTGGAGCATTGATTCCCAGCTCCAGCTCAGCTCCCTCAGCTGCTAGCCCAGATCCTTTATCCTACTGCCATGGACATTCTAGCTTCCAACATTGACCTTTGGGCCTTCCCAGGGCAGATCCATGAAGCAGGCCTTCATGAGACATTATTGTGAGCTCTAGTCAGTCCAATTGTAGCCTCTAATTGGACTTCTGGAAAGCATTGCTACGGGCTCTATGTCAGGCCCTGTGCTAGATTATTTGGCCTTTAATGTGTGGACAGATTTTCTGTTGTATATGATTCTTTGGGTGATTCATTATAAAACAATCTTATAAAACATGTCCTGTATTGTATTGTTCACCTTTCAAAAACCCTGAACTGTGACACATACCCTGCAGAACCCCACTTGCCCAGCATTTAGCAGAATCCTACTGAATCATCTGCTCTTCTCATGTTTCATAAACTTTTCTTGTAAAGCCACCCAGATGTGGTCCTTTTATAGGGTGAGTGATGAATCATCATGAATTTTATTTTGCTTGTGGAAATTAATCTCCTTCTATTTTCTATCTGCTCTGGAGCCAGTGTGGGGAAATTATACTTCTCCAAATTATTATTGACTTGACCTAGATAGTCAAATATTTGGACAGGATTTAACAAAATTAGTTTTTACCTTTCCTGTAATTTTCCCTTGTTTCTAGAGTGGTTTTGCTTTGTACATTTGCATTTTCTCCATTTTTTTAAAAAAAAAAATTATTTATTTATTTGGTACAGGGTCTCACTACACAGCTTCGACTCCCAGTGATCCTCCTATTGCAGCCTCCCCAGCAGTTGGATTACAGGCATGCACCACCATGCCTGGTTTTGGTGGCCAGCACAGCACATCCAGCCAGCACAGCATGTAGTACCAGGCATTGAACTCAGGTCCTTGAGCCTGCCAGCCACACATTTAAACGACCTAGCTATCTCCCCAGCTCTCTTCATTTTTCTTCTTGAAGATATTGATTTAGTTTCCTTAAAATTTAACTTTAGTATTTTCTATCATTTTTTAATTTCTGCCTTATTAATATTATTTTAGCATTAAAAATTCCTTACATTTTCCTTTGGTTTATATACTAGTTCTGTTTTTGAATCAGATGCTTCCTGTAGATGCCCCTTGAGCATATAATAGATTCCCCCATGTCACTGAGTCTGGTTCTAGATTAGGTTTTCCTTATTTTTGTCTTTAAAGAATTAATATAAATATTAAAGCTATATATTTCCCTCTAATGATGGTCTTTGGTCAATCAACAGGCTCTGATAGATGATGAGCTTTTTTGAAGCTTGGGTTTTTATGTTATCATTGACTTGAGATTGGAGAGCCCTGAAAAATTTCTAGATGAAAGAACATTTTATAATCTGATTTTATTATTTCTGGTTTTACTACATTTTGATCTTAGAAGTTTTAAAAAAAATCTTTCATTGTTTAATTATTGGATTCAGGGTCTCACCACACAGTTAAGGCTCATAGTAATCCTCTTATCTCAGCCTCCCCAGCACAGGGATTATAGGTGTGTACCACCACACCCGGTTAAGGGACCAGCATGGTGCACCCAGGATTCTGGGACTGGCGCTGCATGCAGTTCTGGGTAGAGCCCGGGTCCCTGCACTTGCCAGGCAGGCACTTAGACCACTGAGCTATCTACCCAGCTCCTGATCTTAGAATTTTTGTACTGCCTCTGCTTACAAAAACACAGTTGAAATTTTGCTCATGACCCAACTGTAAAAAATCATATTTAACAAAATTGGACACAGCCACAAGTTCTGGTCCCACATGATCTTCACAGTCTTGATATTTTCAGTCAAGGGGCAGAGTCTGTTTTTCTTTCTCTTGAATTGGGCAAAACATTGTATCTTGATGAATGGTGTGACTCCAGTAATTAAAACAATGGTGCAATTCCATCTTACTCCAGAAAGAATGGGTATCATCAAGAAATCAAATAATAACAGATGCTGAAGAGGCTCAAGGGAAGAAGGAAACCTCCTCCTTTGTCATGGGGAATGTAAACTAGTACAACCACTGTGGAATTCAGTAGAGAAATTCTTCCAAAAAAAACCCTAATGCTAGCAATTCCACTTCACTCCACTATGCCCATTCTAGGTATTTTCCCTAAAGAGCTGAAGTCATCATAGTACAGAGATGCATGTACACCCATGGTTATAGAAACATACTTTATAATAGCTAGATCTTGGAAATGACCAATGTGCTATCAACAGATGAATGGGTAAAGAGAATGCATTTATGCACATCAGAGCACTACTCTTACATTGTCATAAAGGATAAAATTGAGGCATCTGGAGGAAAATGATACACCCCGAGATCATAATACTAAGTGAATTAAATCAAACACAGAAACTTAAATAGTGCATGGTTTCTCTTAAATGAAAAACCCAAAATATAAATAAAGAGTGAAATAAAAGGTAGATAATAAAAAGTAGAAAAATATCTTCCAAGTGAGGAAGAGGAAAAAGATGGAGGGAACAGAGGAGAGGAAGGGAAAGCATATTTAAGAAGTTGGAAAAAAGTGGAAATGGAGCTTTTGCAAATGGGGGAGACCAAAAGATAAAGAGGGGAGAAGAGTAGGAAAGTACCAAAAGATGAATACGTTATATCCACATACCCACTCCATATGATATATGCAATTATCATGTATTGCAAATGTGTATTAATATTTAAAAAGTGCCCTAATTCACTCAAAGTAAATAATAGATCATGATATTTTTTGAGAAAAATAATTCCACATGATCCCTGAGATGCACGTCATGATTTCTGCCTGGCTCTTCTCTTGGGTTGGGACTCTTTCCTTCCCGCTCTACCACCTTGCTACCAGGAAGCAGAAGGTAGACTGCCAGAAAGCCACATGGAAAGGTCTAGATGTGGAAGAGAAATGTGGCCACCGGCCTGCAGGCTTCATCAGGCGTCAAGCATGTAAGCACCTGAGTTTTTAAGTGATTCTAGGTCTCAGATTCGCGCTCCTCTACTGAGGCCCTGCAGAGCAGAGCAAAGGCCTGCCTGTGCCCTCTGTGGAATTCTGGACCTAGAGTACCTATGAACATAGTAAACCATGGTGTCATGCCATTACATCTGGGATTATTTGTTACACAACTAGTGTAACTGAAATAACCATGAATATGAATAAGAATATATATCCTGTGTGTTAGGTTATAGATTTGCTCTGCCCTATTCCCAGATACCTGAATGATTTTGCTATTTAGGCCTTCTGTCTGCTTAGTGTTTTCCACACAAGCTGTGCTAGTATATGAGGCAGGTGAATCAGGATCTTGTTAAAGTGGCCTTTCCATTTCCCCCTTTAGATCCTAGGATTTCTCCTTCATGAGAATTGACACACTACTTTGTTACAAGGATATTCATAACTGTTAAATCGAATATGAATTTCACCTTTCAGCACGTTGAAGTGCCTTTCTTTGTCTCTTTTAATGTTCTTCTGCTTCAGTTCAACCTTGTGATGTACAGACCATCACTCTTGATAGTCTTTCTATTTGCATTCATCCATTCTTTCATTTTAAGTTTCCTGAGTTAATTTATTTCTGTTTCCTTTGCAAAACACAGGGAACTAGGTTTTGCCTCATGCACCAATCTGGAAATGTTTGTAGTAGGCGACTTAAGCAAATAGCATACATGCCTTTGGGTCACCACCAACACTGTCTTTCTTTTCCAGTCCGTAATTCCTCCAGGGATTATTGTCCTTGTTCTTAAAAGGGAAAAGGGTCACACTGTTTCTACCATTTCTGCTAATGCCTTCAAATGGCTTGTTTTGGTCACAATAATGATGTTAAAATGAGGTTAAGAGGCCATTTGGCTGTGAAGGTTCCAATGCCCTGAGTTTCTACAAAAATCAAACTAAAACCCAACTCAATGTAAACAAGGAAATTAAATTTAAGCTCAGCCAATCAGAGACCTACCTAGTAGCTTTCTACTTCAACCAATTCAATCCTTCCTCAAACACCCTATAAAAGTTTCCCCTTATCACTTGTGTTCTAGTGCTGCATGGTGTATGAATTACTATCTCCTCAAATAATAAACTCTTTAAAATTAAATGTGATTGAGTTTAACATTTAAAACTGGTATAGCAGTTCTGTGCCTCAGTGTGGTTCCATTCTCTACTCCTTCCTCCCATGCCGCAGTCCCTGTCCCTCCCCAGCCACAGTGGCCTCTTGATTGTACTCTGCCTATACCAGGAATGTTCCTCCTTCTGCCAAGATCACTGGTCTCTCAGGTACTTCCAGCCCCTCAGTATTCCAGCATCACCTTCCCAAGGATAACTTCCGGCTGTCTAGTCTCAAATCACTGACATACATTCCTTTCATTCCTTTGTTTCTTCTATTCTATCCTCGGTGTTTATGATGTTTTTAATAATTTCATTATTGTTTTAAATAAGCTTCATTATTGGCTCTCTCACTAGTAGACAAGCTCTTTGAAAGTAGAAATGATTGCTGTAGGGGTGAAAATGTATAGTATTTGTCCTCATTTATCATGAGGTCTATAGCTGCCTACACAACAAGTTGGCAGGAGAGAAACAGAACAAATTTATTAAACTATAATTTTATGTAATGTGGAAACCTTCAGAAGAAAGACCAAGGAATAGTTGTACTTCTGTGTAGAGACCTCATGGAGAATGGACATCCTTGTGGAAATGTGACTAGATCAAATGAGTGTCACCTGGTTTGGGGTCGGGGGGACACAGATTATGCTGGAATTTTTCTTGGCCTCTCTGGTTAGCACTCTTTCCTCCTGGATACAAGGAAAGTCCCTTTTTGAAATGAGGATCTTATGATCTGGGAAAGGTTAGGTCAGAGGATTTCTTTTTGTTTTTTTGAGGAAGGGCAGGGGAAGGGAAGAATGTTATTTGTGTGCTTCATGGCTGGCTTTAGGGAAAGGGGGTTCAAGGTAGTACATTCAGGCTGGTGCAGAACTAGCCAAACAACTGAGTGGACTCTATCAAAGGCATGAGACCCAGGGCATAAGTGCAGAATGCAGGATCCAGAATGACTGCAGCTCCTGAGCATTGTATGGGAAACCAATAAGAGAAGTATTATTTTCAATTCTTCCTTTACATTGGGAAGAAGCAATGTGAGTTCAGCAGTCTAAGGACCTACCTGGCAAGTGCAAGGACCTAGATTCAATCTCAGGTATCATGTGCCATGCTGGCCCCAAGCCAAGCTAGTCATGGAAACTGGGCATGGTGGTGCACACCTGTAATCCCTGTCTCCTGGAGGCTGAGACAGAAGAATCACTATGAGTCCAAGCTGCATAGCGATACCCTGTACCAAATAAATAAATAGATAAATAATTTTCTTACATTTTTTTCCAAAAGAACAGTTTAAATCTGATGCTAGGTCAAGTGAGTTTTTGATAGAACAGTAGTCCCAGTATCTTACTTGCCTGAGGGAGAACCAGTCCAAGAATTCCAGATTCAGAACTCCCCTTTTCCTGATCCCAGTGGCCACTGGCAGTAAGTTCACTGGCCCACTCTCAGTCTGCAGAGTGTACTTCCTTCTGCCTTTGATAAATGTACCTCTCCGGACCTTTTTTGGGTGTCTTGTCCAGTTCTCTGTTAAGGACACCTAGAAGCTGGAAATCATTTCTCCAGAACACAACATCCAGCAACAGATTTGAGATTCTATAACTCGCCTTGGTGAAGAGGAACACTCTGTGGTATGTCCAGGAGGAAGGAGGGTTTGAGGAATCAGGGAAGCAGGAGATAGGGAAAGGGCAGAGAGATCTGGGTTCTGAGGCCACTTATGAGGTCTTCCAGTATCCTTCGGGCAAGGAACACAGTATGTCAAAGCATCGAATTTGGGGTATCATTTGAGCCCCAACACTGTTGCATGTATTGTTCCACCCCTTGTGTTATGGATGTGGGTTTAACACAGTACACACTCAGTAGATAACCCCTAAATAATAATAAATGTCTCAGCATTTGGAAAAAAAGAAAAGGTGAGCTACAGAGTAGGCTCACCCTGTGGGCTTAGTTCTCCTTGTCCTATGGCACTGCCATAGGACAGATATACCAGCTTCACTGTTCCATGTGACCAACTCTGCAGAAGAACTCGATTATTTAATTTCATCACTACACGAAGTAAAAATTCCAGAGAGATTCCAAGGGAGCAGATGAAGAAAGGGAGAAAACAGGCACAGAAAGGAAAGCTCTCTCTTGAGGGAAGAAAAGTCGTGGAGGGGGATGGTTGCATGGTTTTTTGCTAATCAAAAACAAAAAAAGGGACTGCATTTGATCCTCTTGATTTGGGAGAAGCTGATGAGCTATAGCAAGATAAATAAAGGAATAAAAAGCTAATCCACAGGGAGAAGACTGTTTTATTGCTATCCCACAGATGTCCATTCTAATATTCCCCGCCCCCCTTTGGAGAAGTGTGGGAAGAAAGGTAGGAGAGCTGCAATTTAAGTGGGGACCTCCTCTGGGCAGTCTATGTTTGGGAATTAGCATTGCATTATTTTTCTGGCTCCCACCCCCTCTGTCATTTTAGTTGAGAAACGTTTGCCCTGGAACAGCACACAGAGTTTGCATTAGCATCCCTGAGGAGGGAACTCTGACCCTTAGACTAAGGAAGCTACAAATGGAAAATTCCAAGTCGCTGTACTCTTCTATTTTCATGCTAATACTTCTGCAGAGAGCATTTAAGAAACAGATGCATAAGAATAATAAAGAGCCCAGGAAGAAGAACTCTGGCAACACTAGGGTGTTGTTCCAGCACAATCTTACCTCTCTCCTTTCTTCCACAGGGGTCAAGTTGAAACCCTGGATTCATTTCATGAACATGCTGAACTGGCCTTGACATAAGAGAACCCCCAGATCAAATCCAGTCAGGATTTAGAGTTGTTGTAAGCTTCGTTTCACTTCCTGCAGGTTACCTCAAAAGCCAGGGAGCACAGCCCTCAGCAAAAGCTTTGGGGAGAGATTTCTCAGCATCCCCTGTCAATCCACATCTGAGTTCAGCAAAATTCATCCTCTCTCAGATCAACCCTCAGTGGACCCCACTGCACCTTCACCCCTGACAGCTTCCTTTGTATTCTGTGCAACCAGAAAAATCATCTCATTTTGTCGTGAGAATGACCTTATCCTGGGTATCAACCCTCAAAGGGTTGACATGTCAGAGAACTACAGTGCAAAGCCAAATTGCTCAATATTCATCTCTTAATATGCAAATAAAAGTTCTACTTTCCCATTGCCATGTTTTGCCAAGAAAAGGCTAATCATAAACAGAATAATCAGATTGAATTTTTCCTTTAAGGTTATCTGCCCCCTACACCCACCTAGATTATGGCTCAAAATCAGTAAGAATTCCTTTTAATGTCTCCGCTAGTTCTTTCATACTCTGAAATGACCAAGAGAAAGGTGCTTTTAGCTCAGTAATCACCATCAAATAAGGCTACTTCCAAACCTTTCTACCTTCCCTGATCTCTCCTGTTAAATAAACCTTCCAGGAGGCCGTTGTTTTGAACTCAGCTTCTGCACAAATGCCCAACAAACCAGGCTAAAAATCAACATCTCCTCACTCTTTCTAAAACTCTGCCCAAAAAGAAACTAAATTGTAATTCAATTTTGCTGGACATCAGGAGAAAGGTAAGAGCCAAATTTTCAAATGTTAGTTTCAACTGACAGGCTAATAAAATTCTTTCTGCTTCAATCCTCACAAAAAAGTAATCTAATATTAACCAATCAGTTATCTTTTCGTTGTTCTGTCTCTACCTCAGAAGAAAGGTAACTTTGAAATGATAGGTTGGTTTTTGGTCCTTTTACTGACTTCTTCAGCCCTGTTCTGTCTACACAAGGAGCCTCAGCTTACTGGAACAACTTATCTTTCCTCATGGAGTGAATTCTCATTGGATCTAGAATCACAGATAGAGCCAGTTTATATATCTCACATTAATATGTTGCTGTCTTTTCTCTGCCACTCCCTTGCTTGCATTCCTTGGTCACCTACTAGACTGTAAGGATCCTGAAGGCAGAGCCCCCCGCCTCTCTGGCACCACCACCATCCTTGGTGTCGCCCTGTGTGTGAGCAGCCCTCATGCAAGCCACGTGTGACGGACTGATGGCAGAAACAGAAAGATGCCCCTGCAGTGACCTGAAGCATATGGAATTCTGAGTGGGGGAAATGAAAAGCCCAACAATCTCAATACCACACCCTGTATAAAGTGCACACATCCCAACAAATCCAAGATTATTGGAAAAGTAATGGCCCTCTCCCTCCACCAGCCCTCGTCCAAAAAATTTCATTAGAATGGATACAGAAAAGAAACCAGGGCAGTAAATATTAATGGCTGGGAGGGGGGAGCTGGAGGACCCAGGCTGCCTGGAGCAGGTGTTCACCTCCCTCGATTTCAATCCATTCGCAGCCAACGACGTCATCGTTTGGCCTTCTTGAGCTCACCGACAGGCCATTTTTCATGATTTTACCATTTCTGGCCAAATGCAAAGTTTTTAATTAAATGTACCACATGATTCCAGATGTTTGTTTATTTGTTCCAAAGAAGGTTGTAAAATCACTACATGAGGAAAAACCTAGGGCTGAGGGGTAAAGTTTTCTACAGGAGACAGAGAAACAAAATGAGTGGGAAGAACTGAGGCTGGAAGTTACTACCGGGAACAGCTCTCAGCAGAACGATCTCAGCCCAAGAAGCTGGCTTCGAATAGCTTTTCTTCCAAAAGCCCAAGTGTCAGCAATAAAACACATTGGGCATTTGTTGGATTTCAAAAGAATGTGGCTCATCCTTAAGCCAAAGACAAGAAGGAGAACACATTTTTGTGGCTGCTTTGCCTGCTTGTTGTTTGTTTATTCTTGTTGTCACAAGCTCCACTACATTGACTGCTCCAGCCTTCCATTTCATAGGGAGATTATAGCTCATACACGAGTGACAAGGAGAAGCTTACAACAGAAGGGCCCACAAGAGGGGGCCCAAACAGAGACTACAGCTTCCGGTGTTCCAGGCTGGCTTCCTTATGGCTTTCTGCTTCCCTGTTTCTAGCCCAAGACAGAATCTGTCCTTCAGTCTTTTGTGCTTGCTGGAGAATATTTCTCAGATTCCTTCTCTTGTTCTGTGTATCCCCAGCCAGACAGGCACTTCAGACCTTGATCACTGAGACCTGGATTCTGTCAACTTTGTCCTAATTGATTCTGGGCTCTACCTATTGGTTTCAAAAGCCAACAACAGAAGTTCCCTGGAGAATAGGGTATGGAAAAATACTGTCTATCCATTTTCTTGAATGCCTGTATCCTTGTGAACAAAACCGTTGGCAACCCCAGACAACAATTCCACAGTGGCTGTGAAGTCCCCATTACATGAGCCCCCTACTGGTCTACTGGCACTACCCTGGGCCCAGCTGTCTGCCCCATCTGTTATCAAGTGGCTTCCTAAATTATCTGTCTAGAAACCTGCTCTGCAGAGTCTCTGCAGTCTGCGGACCCAAAAATCTGGTGTCAAGAAATCTAAAACTTCTAGAAATGGAACAAATTCTGTTCAACATCCTCCTATAGTGGTCTCTTGAAGTCAGAGATCTTTTCTTTTTCCCCCAGTATCTTCCCTGTATACTATTTGCAATCAATAACCCTAAAGCACAATTTGAAGTCAGAATTAATCCCTTGGTCTTTCCAAAATATGGAGCCATTCTACATTCAGAATTTCACTTATTACCTCCTCAGCACTATGTCTGTGTTTCATCTGTTCCTATTTTCCTTTTTTCTTAAATTTTTAATGCCCTTCTTTTGCCTCCTACAGTTGATTACTCAAAACATCCCTCGAAGATCAAGATCAGCATCTTCCAAACAGCCAGTCTGATCAGCTTCACTAATTCCCAGTTTCCTAAGTATTGGTTGTACATAAGTTTTCTGCGAAGGAGTATAACCTTTAATCATAAATAATATGAGACTAGCATTTCATCCTTTGTAGGACTTCCTCATTTGGACTCTAAATTTCTGGGAGGTGGAGGTGATCCTCCCTGTTTCTTTTTTTGTTTTTGTATATTTTAGGGGAGGATCTACAAGGTGCTCAGGGTCTCACCACTGGATCGGACTCATGGTGATCTACCTGTTTACAGCCTCTCAACAGCTGAGATTGCAGGTGTGCACCACTACAGCCAGTCTCAATTGCTGGCTGCCTCAGCACACCCCGAGGGTGGGGCCAGCACCAAGGCAGGCTCAGGAATTGAAACCCCAGCCCCTGTACCTGCTTGCAGGCACTTAATCTGCTGCCTCCCTGTTTCTGAATTCTCTACAAACCCTAAAATATATTGTAGACAGTAGGCACTAAACAAAAGCCTAACGGAAGAAGCCTGAAATGCCTATGCTCACAGGAGTCCTTGTATTTTCAGGAGTCATGTTTGACCAAATTCCTGTTCTTTCCTGCAATTAAAAGAGTAAGCATCAGCTCATGTTCTCAAAAATACATTTAAAATTTTCCACCCTGTAAATTCTAGGGTTCCATTGTTTTTAAGATAGAGGAAGTGTGTTTTTACCATCATTTTTATTTGGACTCTGTGCCAGGAGAGAGGTTACCTTTCTAACCTTTCATTTTACAGAAGTAAGCTTTGTTTAGGGTGTGAAGGGGGAACAGAGAGTGGAGTCCATTTTTTCACTCCTTGCCTTGCTTTGGGGACAGAAAATCCAAGCTTGTAGCCCCTCTGTGTCCACGTGTATAATACAGTTCTGCCCAAAGAGCAGAAATAAAATAATATTGAAGACTGCAAATGAAAAGTTATCCTTGGAGAAAAAGGATAGGAAATGGACCCCTATGGATTTTCAAATGCTGAAAGGAGGTTGCTTAAATTTCCTGGCTAGAGTCCATGCCAGTCTTGGTAATAGTCTAACAGATTCATCCATCTTCAAATTCCACTTGGCTTGCTCTTCCATCACTGCCGCCCTCCCAGACAGCAGGAGCACACATGCACATCTATCTAGATACATGCAGAAGTTTTAATCTACACTACCTTCCATTCCAATCCACCCAGCCCAGCTCTGTGCAGAGTGAAGCTATTGACCCTGCAAAGTAGCAGTGAGATGAATTTGATGACCCAGGCTAGAGTTTTTAAACCATTTCAGCAAGGTCTAGAATCAAAGGAAAGTACAATTTATTCAGCACTTAGTAAAGTCCTTTTACTTGGGAACAGCGTGCACACACTGAAAATAGACTCCCACTGCCACACAGATAAAATAAACCTGTCAACCACTTCTGTCAAATCACTAGTCACCTCGATTAAATAAAAGGAACTTGAGCATCTCTCAGCATCTGAGAATTCCACCAAGATTATAAGCCCATAAAAGCATTATGATGGAAAGAAAATGAAAGTAATAGGTTCTCTTGGAAATGTCATCAGAGAAAATCATTTTACATAATTAGAAAATGCTAATAATAGCTCCGCACAAGAAACCAACATGCACTTCCCCTGCAAAGCCAGGGCAAAATGTGGCAAGAATTCTGAAAGACAAGCCAAGGCCGTGTTCTTACTTGACAGCCTGCATGCACACGTACATGCACACGCACACACACACACACACACACACACACACACACACACACACACTCTCCTCTGAAGCTGGTCTTTGTGGCAAGTGTTTCTCCCTCTCTATTTTTGTTTGTGAAGGTTTATTCACCTCAGCGTTATTCAGAACACTTTCCACCAATGAAACTTGGGCCTACTGCACTTTCATGACTTGGGCTCAATTTCATAATTATTTTTTAATAATATTTGTAATTTAGAGGATAATTAGAGGTATTCTGTCTCTTTTTTTGGTACTGTGAACAAAGCCTTAGGTAGCATCTGTGCCACGTAACAGTGCTGTTGCTTGGTTTTTTAAGAAATCATCGAATTATTAGCTCCCTTGAATATCTAAATATCCTGGAATGAGGAGGAAATGCATAAACAGGAAACTTTAGTCATAGAATCTGATCTTAGGTGAGGTCTACCAGAACTGTCAAACTTGGGAGTTCACCTTTTTCATATGATCACTCTGATCCAACAAGCAGTAGGTTAGAAGGTGCTGTGTCATCAAGCCTAAATAAATGCTTCTATTTCCTAGGTTCTTTGCTACTGGTACAGATTTTATTTATAATGATCAAATCTACTCAGCTTTCACATGCTCTGTGAAGCGACATGAAACATTGGGAGACATATTTAAAAAATAAAAACTCTGGGGCCAGGGAGATAGCTCAGCCGTCTAAGCGTCTGTCTGGCAAGTCCAAGGACACAGGTTTAGTTCCTGGGACTGTATTCCATGCTGGCCCTGTGCCCACCCAGCTACCAAAACTGGGTGTGGTGGCACACACCTGTAATCCCAGCACTGGGGAGGCTGAGACAGGAGGATCACTATGATTCTGAGACTCTATACCAAATAAATAAAGAGATTTTAACTTTAAAAAAAATAATAAAACGTTAAATAAAACAAAAAAAACATAATTTGGAAGAGAAAGATTACCTCTTATTACCCTCTAAATTCCAAACAAGCTGTAGTGAAGGGATTAGGCGCCAACCAGCCTTCTCCTGAGGCCTCCTGGCAGTCTTAGGTTCCGCCTGTTGGCTTTCCTGGCCCACACTGCCCTGCCCTCCCAACCCTCTTGCTCTGCTCTTTTTCACAATATCCATTCCGTTTTTCTCTGAATCATTTCACTTGGGCTGACTTAACCAGCTGAGGCCCAGCACTCTGCATCTACAGCTTCAGCAAAAATATATTTTATGGTATTTCAGGTTAAAAATGTCTTTTTTTAAATAAAAATGAAAACACCCACAGTTTTTCTGCCTGTCTCTATTTATTTATTTATTTATTCTTTTGTTCATTCTTATATTTATTTATTTTTTTGGATGGCACTCATTGACCTGTTTGGTGGAGATATACAGGAAAATCAATTGCTAAACATAAAAGGCAACTCACATTAAGGAAACTGTAAATGATAACTAATTATGATAAGTTGCCTTGTAAATTACTGTGATAGCTCCAGCAATCAATTTCAAACACAAATAGACCAAGCCTCTGGTTGTAGAAGAAGATAAATGCCCCCAAACTGTGACCATAACATAATGGCAAGGTCGCCAGCAACATTCAAAGCAGGATGACCGTCAGCTCTAAGTAAGCGAGAAAAACATGCAGAGCAGAGTCCAGTGCTTAATATGGACAGCTAAGTATGGCGCATCTTTAAGCCTATATAAAGAATCAGGGGGAAGAAACCAACAGTTCAGGGATACTGCAATTAATTTTTTAAATGTATGTGTAGGAAGCAGTGGAATGGGATCCTCAATAGGACAGCCGATGTGAGGTAAGACTGTGGCAGAGGTACAGGTTCTCTGTTACCACCTCTCCACTGTCCTTTACGGTGTTCTCTGGGAAACTATATTTCCCAGAGTTATGCCCAGGGTATCAGTCTAGGTTAGAGCCCTCCAAGAGGGGCCCTGGAAGATGATTTGGAAGTCTGGGTCGAAAGTAAGCAAGGGCATTGCACACAGAGATGCAGTGGGAACCACTTGGGAGTCACATGCCTGTCTGGGGCATCAGACTGAAAAGGACAGTAGGATGTTTTCCACAGCGTGCTTGAGCTAGGAGGGAGCTCTTGGGCCAGCTCCTGAGTATCACTGCCCTCTGCGCTGATGAGGAGACTGCACTTCCTACCAGTCACAGCCCAAGCTCTGGATCGTCACTCCCGATGCTGAACAATTCCAGGAAGTGCTTCTCCCTCTACTTTTTTTCCTCTTCCCTCCAGCACCATGTCACCATTGTCCCTGCCCATATTCATATGGCCTGTTTGCAGGACAACTGCCAAGAGTCACACAGGAATCAAGGACATAGAAGTCTCAGATTTTTCCTTGATTTTGTCATTGAACTCCTCTGATCACCCCCAGAAATTCTTAGTGTATTCCTCTGTTCAGTGAGAACAATCATATTTGCCTTCCACATTATTTTATAAGGAAATCTTGAAAACATATGTAGGGCTAGGGAGAAATAGACTGGTGGTCTAAGCACAGGCCTGGCAAGCGCAAGGACCCAGGTTTGATCCCAGGTACCACATGCCACGCTAGCCCCAGAACCTTGGGCATGCTGTGCCAGCCCTGAAACCAGATATGTTGGCAAAAACCTGTAGTCCCAGCTCTAGGGAGGCTGAGACAGGAGGATCACTACAAATCCAAGCTGCATGGTGGAACCCTGTACCAAATAAGTAAATAAATAAAAATTTTTAAAAGAAAAAAAGAACACATGTAATGTGGCCTACGCTCTAGGTAGAAATGATTTCCTCCAGAGATGCAATGGTCTATGCAAATGTGAATTCTGCTTGTACTAACTGCCAGATAGTGGCAAGATCTGGCATAGTAAGGGGCATGCTGTCTACATACATACCTTGTATATACTGTGTTACAAGATATAAATATGGCAATGTTCTTCAATACACGATACTTACTGAGGACATAGTTGCCTTTCAAAAACAGCAAAAGTCACCAACACAGGCCCATATCCCTCATACTCCAAAGACACACTAAGGTCTAAGCTATCACCCAGGAAGCTTTCCAGTGGACCTTTCTAAATCCACAGCTATACTCCAACCCACCTTTTTCTAAGAATCCAGCCCTCTCTTTGAGAGTATCTGTTCTAGGAAAATAATTCTAACAGTTACTCTGATTCATCTTATTCTCTTCCCTACCATCAAAACACAAAAGTTTGAAAAGCACAACACTGAAGTAATTGTCAACCTGGAGGTTACACGCTGTGGCCTGAATCCATAGACAGGGCTTCATCCTTGATGCTTTGAGTTTTTAGAGGCAACAGAGTTGAAATTGAGAAGCAGAGGCTAGCACTTCCAGTTACTGTGCTTACCTTCAAAGAAAGATTAAGCTCTTGTCCCATATGCAACCAAATTGCCATAGAGGAATCTAAAGATACTAACTCTTTTATGGGTTTTTATGACTTCTTTTTTTTTTCTAAATAAATATCATATTGTTTGGGTTTCTGTTATTGTAACAAATACTTAAATGAGCCAATTTAGAAAGAGAAGGTATTTGTTTCGGCTCACAGTTTCAGAGATTTCAGCCCTAGGAGGTCAGCCTCTGGACTACAATTACGCAGCACATCATGGCAGAAAAGAAAGAGGACAGGCTGCATCCTCATATCTGTTCCAAGAGCATGATGCCAGCAACCTTAAGTCCTTCCACTACGCCCTACCTTCAAAGATCCACCATCTTGCAAGAATCCCATGAACTAGAAACTACACCTCCAACATACGGGCTCTGTGGGGCAATTCTCTAAATATAGCAAATGTAGATTGAGCTTCAGTTAAGTAGGATGTCCTGCCAGACACTGTGAATATGGTTGTGAATAAATAAATACGATCTTCCCCATTCTGCTTCAAAACTCCTGCCATGTCTTAGAAGATAGTCCAGCAACACAGACAACCGACCTAACGTGAACATGTATGGTGGCTCAGAGGTGTCCACCTTGGAGCTATGATATTTAAGCAAATACCTGTAACATGAGCAGGAGGAGTGATGGGGAGAGGGGCTAGACTCTCACAAGCTTTTCTCTTCGTGGACTTCAGAATGTATAAACCGGACCTCTATCACACAAAGCAGAATATGAACAATTGCACTGAAGAGGTAGAAACAAGTATGAGTACCCTCCCTAATAGCAAAAACCAAGACAGCTCACATCAAGGTAAGTTTCCTTCAAGAAGCAGGAAATTTTCCATGTCAGTATTCCCGGGAGATAGGGAATATCTGAGGGTAGAAATGGAAAAATTGAGCCCTTTGTTTCCTGATCAGTATCCTAAGTCTTCCTTTGCTTTTCAATTTATCATCCTCAGGACATGAATCTTGGGCCTATCAGACTTGACATTGGAAGTTATATGAAAGGACAAGGAAAATGTGATGTGATCCAAAAGTACTAATTTGCACGTGAACTTCTGCCAGTTGGTTTTTGTAGTTGCTGGTGCGGAAGGAAAAGACATTGGGAGCTAGGAGAATCAAAAACTATTTTCAAGGGCTGGCTAGATTGCTCAGTGAACTAAAGCACAGGCTTTGGTAGGCGTAGGGACTGGAATTTGATCCCCAGCGTGTCATGCTGGCCCTGCCTCTAGGGCTCACTGAGACGGCAACTGAGACTGGGCCTGGTGGTGTGCACCTGTAATCCCAGCACTTGGAAGGCTGTAAACAGCAGAATCACGATAGGTCTGATCTGTGTAGTGAGACCTTGTAGACCCTGTACTAAATAACTATTTTTTAAGAAAAATTCAAATAGAAGTCCCAGTTATGATTTTCTATATCAAGTTTTGGCTTTCATGGAAGGCTATACATAGGAGAATAAAAGTCATTAGCAGTCAGACCATGAAAGACCTTCTGTCCCTTTCCACAGAAATGTTTGCAAGTTGTTTTCATGAAGATATTGACAAATGGCACCCATGTAGTTTAGTGATTCATACAATCATGAATTAGGACTAATTTCCTTAAGTAAGAAAAGCAACATAGAGTTAGATAGGTGTTCCCATTCTGGTCACCAACAAAATGGCTTTGTTTGTATGCAGTTCACACCGAGATGAAATGCTTTAGTTTTATCTTCACATTTCATAGATGAGTCTATCCATAATCAAGACCTCATGAACTTCCTCGGTTCTTTCTTTAATTGTCTGCTCATAATCATAGGTCCAAGAAATATTGTTGTGTGGTGCAGATGTATTTTTTTCAACTCCCAAGTCCTTAGTACTGACAAGGCAATCAATGAATGAGTCAGTTGTCGAGATATACTTCAGTAAAATTGCTATGTCTGTCATTGGCTACCTTTAAAGGGCATTTGCATGTTTTTAACACTTATGCTGGGCTCTGATGTCATCCTATAGCATGAAGTTGCACTTCATCTTAGACATTTTTTTTCATATTGTAACTATAATTCAAAATACCAAACACCTTGGAAGTCACTTAACCAAACAAGTCAAAGATTTTTCACGGAAAATTACAGTACCCTAAGAAAAGAGATCGTAGAGAATTTCAGAAAATGGAAAGACATCCCCTGTTCCTGGATAGGAAGAACTAACATCATGAAGACGGCCATACTCCCACAATTGTTGTACAGATTTAATGCAGTCCCTATCAAACTGCCACCAACATACCTCCCAGACCTAGAGAAATCATTCCTACAATTTATTGGGACTGGTGATAAACCTGGCAGGAAAGACAAGGCAGGAAGCATCACAATTCCTGACTTGAAATTATGCTACAAAGCTATTGTGATAAAATCAACATGGTATTTGGCAACAAAATAGATCTGAGAATCAGTGGAATAGATTAGAAGATGCTGAGGCCTCTATGAATACACTCAGCCATTTGATCTTTGACAAAAGGGCCAAACATGCTTACTGGAAGAAAGTTAGCCTCTTTAACAAATGGTGCTGGAAAACCTCGCTTTGTACATGCCAAAAACTACAACTTGACCCAGGTTTATCACCATACACTAAGCTAAAGTCAAAATGGATTAAAGATCTAAACATTAAAACAGAAACACTAATTTCCTGGAAGAGAAAGGAAGAGGAACTCTTGAAGACACAGGGGTAGGCAAAAAGTTCGTGAACAAACATATATTCACACTTGAAAGAATGAACAACTGGGACTACCTCTTATTGAGAAGTTTTTGCATGCCAAAAGAAATTATCAGCAAAGTGAAAAGACAACCCACAAATTTCAAAAATATCTTAACTAATAAACACTCAAAGACAAAGGACTGTCTCTAGAATTTATAAAGAACTAAAATGCATTAGTTCTCAATTGAAAGCCCTAATCCAGAAATGGGCATCTGAGATGAATACACACTTCTCAGAGAATGAAATTAAAGAAGTGAATAAATATATGAAAAAATGCTCCACATCACTAGCCATCAGTTAAATGCAAGTTAAAACAACACTGCGATACCATCTCACTCCACAAAGAATGGCTATCATAAAGAAATCAACCAACAACAAATGTTGGAGAGGATGTGGGGAAAAGGGAACACTTCTCCACTGCTGGTGGGAATGTAGACTGGTGCAACCATTGTGGAGATCAGTGTGGAGACTCCTCAAAAGGGTAGGACTGGAAATCCCATTCAAGCCAGCTGGAACTGAAAACATCATATCATGGTGATATATGTGTACCTATATTTATAGCAGCACAATTTGTGATAGCCAAATCCTGGAAACAACCAAAATGACTGTCATATGAAGAATGATTGAAAAAGAAGTGGTATTTTTATACAATGGTATGTTACTCAGCTATAAAGAATGATAGACTTGAAGCGTTTATATTTAAGTGGACGCCACTCAAACATATACTCATAAGTGAAACAAACAAGACCCACATAGGCAAATATCATATAGTCTCCTGAGTATAAGAAGTCAAAAGAAGAAATATAAATAGAAAGGTACAACAACAAAAGGAATTTAGACAGATAGTTAGGGTAAACTGAACTGCATATGTTGCAGGGTAATAATCAGCTTTTCTTCTGGATGGCTAACAACCTAACTTTACAGATCAAAAATTGGAGAAATAGAAGGGCTGCAAGTTCAGCCAACATTTTTGTCCTAGCCTTTCAAGGTCAGCAAAGACTCAGGACATAGAAGACCCTGCACTGTAACATCATGAAACTCAGTTGTGCCCCCAAAATTTTCTGATCAAGGAGATTATGGAGCCATAGAGCAATGTGATCGATGATCTATAGTGTGCCTAAGGAGAGTCACATGGAGAGAAAAGTTTCCTTCAGGCTTCCACAGAGAGCAAATTGGTCAAGCAATGGCTGTGACTCATCCACATGGATGACACTGACAAAGTGCAGTACAGGGTTACAGGATAAATCCTGAGGGGACTTGACTGACCTCCTCAGATACAAAAGTTATATTTTTTGTTATATAGGTCTTGTTTTATCTCACTCTTAACCATCCGGCAGAAAAGTATAAAAATGAGGTTTATAAAATAAAGACATAATAATATGCTTAGCTATAAATGGCTCTAGTCAACAACTTCTTCAAATAACCCACTACTATTGTGGACTGCTGGACTTTGTTGAATTGTTTCGCTAAATTCAAGCACCTATAATAATCGAATGACAATAGAATATTCATCTCTGACAGAACTAAACAAGAAAAGGTGGATACAAAGGAAAAACCATTCTGTATTTGTACTTGTAATATAGTTAGGATAAATATGCACTACTTTAGCATAATTCTATGAGAAGAAAGATTTGCACTAATAGTGTTTAGACAGGATATCCTGTCTGCTTCTTGTACTATGGATAACCGCTAGCAAGATAACAATGTAAAAAGTATTAATTATTGAAACTGTACTATAATTCAGCTTTAAAAAAAGATAAGTATACAGCTACATTCTCTTAATGCAATGAATAGGGGCATCTGTTCTAATAGTGTTTGTAAATAAAATATGTCTGAACCTTGTACAACAAATAACTACTATGCAAACAACATGCAATGTATTAATTATTGAATCTGTTCTGCTAATTTGATTTGAAACTGTCTCATTGATATTTGTTCTTCAATAAAATTATGGAAAACAATACCTTTAAACCAGGAACATAGCTCAGTAGAATAAGTGCTTGCCTGGCAAATGCAAAGTCCTGAGTTTGATCCCTGATACCACCAAAAAAACAAAAAACAAAAACAAACAAACAAAAAAACCTTTAAAATGTATGGTCTTTTATTTCACCCCTTCAATGGGTTCAGATTTCTGATACTACTACTAAGATGGTAGGTGATACATAGCCTATTCCTATCGATTTTCATTCATTTGATTGAATCCTCCCATTGTAAAATCTCAACTTCATGGCTAACCTTTTATAAGTAGACTCAAGATTTCTGAGACTTCCATTCCTAAGCAAGATATTCAGTAAACTATAAAGTAAAATTACCTTATCCATATATAAGAAGTCAGTAAATAAACTCACAAGGACATGATGATAATTTAAGAATGAATTTGTCCTTCCTGGGGGAATTCCCACAAAGCAGTAGGACATTCTCTGAGGGGACATACACAAGACCCTGAAGAGGACAGTCAGTGGTGGAGACCTACTCATGCCCCTCTAAACACACCAGCCTGGCAGTTGCTTCTTCCACTCGACCCTGAGAAAAAATGATATTCATGAAATTGACACTTAGTGAAGGAAACCAAAAGTGAATTCTAATTACGCCGAAGAATATTCAAATGTAGAAATGGTTTCTTGATGTCCAGCTATCAAGTGGACATCCAAATTCAAGGGATTGAATTTGAGAGTAATGAATTGAGTAATGCTCCAGTCTTGCATTACTCTCATCTTTATGCCCCAGGCCACACAGCCTGTGAGTCACCGCTGAAGCCCACTGAGCCATTTTCGAGGCATCTCTTCAGGCTTTTCTCTCATCCACCACGCAGTGTAGCCGGGATGGCAATGCTACAGCAATCCTCGCTCAGTATCCCCACGTGAACTTTGTGGAGTGAGGGAATTTTCTTCTGAAGAAAATAATACTTAAAGTCTGGGATGCCCTCAATCTAAAGCTGTTCTTGTTTAACCTTGGAAGAGTCACAAAGTTTCCAACATAACCAGAATGAAACAGGATAAACAAATTACACCACATGACCTGCTCTCACCCTTGACAATTCCAACTCGGGCAATTACATACACCTTGCCCAACCAAGAAGCTAGGAATTTTCAAAGGACATTCCTTCTCAGTATTGGGTCTGCTTTTGAAACTGAAGACTAGAGAGACATAAACAGTAATTCAGGGTTTGGAAGAACTGGGTAAATGAAATTAATGTGTTGACAATCAGAGAATTCAACAAAAACTACACAGGAACTCTTCCTAATCCTGCCAAGCAAATCGAAGTTCCTTTGAGCTATGACACAGAGTTCACCCATTATGAAAAATATAGATTTTAGCTATTATATTCCCACACAATCATTAGTGAGTTTCCCAATGACTGTCCATTATTATTCCTGGAGGGAATGATCTCCTTAGTAATGTTTAAGCACTGTAACTTTTTTAAAGAAAAAAATCAGAAGTTATATGATACAGTGGATTTTCAGGCTTCCCATTAAATTCCTACTACATTCTGGTTAACATGGATGAAAATCAGTATGTTTGACGGGTGTGGTTTTCTCATCAAGGATTAAAAACACTCCTCTCTCTAAAGTGCTGGATGAGCAGCTCTGTCTGCATGGCTCAGTGTCCCTTCCACAACCACTGAGAATGACAAAAAGCTGACTTCTCACCTCGGTGGCTGGTGAGTTCTCTGGAAGCAGAAGGCAGCGGCGTGTAGTGGTGCTCCTGAGAGGCAACTGCGTCCACACTGGAAGGCTGCATGATAAAAGCAAATGTTAGCAGAAGCGACACCAAATGCTAAACACCCTTTTTACCAAGAAGGTCTCCTTGGAATCTGAGTCTAGAGAAAATATTATCCACAGAGACACTTCTTTGGGAGCCTGAGCTCCCCTTGTGGGAATAGACTTGTGGTAAACACAGGGGAGGACACAGAGCTCTGAGGGGCCTCACACACAGGCATGGCTCTGAGACATGGAGGTGGTCTGCTTCAGTGATGCACTGACAGGAGATGAAGGAGGAAAAAGGGAGGACAGGCAGGAAATGGTGTAGACGTAGCGTTTCTAGCACAGGCCCTCTCCCATTAATTCCCACAAAGCAAGCGCTGTCTGTGAGCAGATTTCTATGGAAACTAATGGAGAGGCTAAGCTCTGCCCCAGGGTGGGTGAAGAAAAGCAAGGCTTACAGGGAACAGTGGCACGGAGTCAGAGGCGAGTCAGAGCTGTGAGACTCTGCAGCATGAAATTGCCAAAGGGAAGGACATCAATTGTCACCAGTTGGGCAACGGAACTTCTGGTGAAGTTAACAGGAGCACGGGGAAACCCATTCTGAAAACTTGGATTTTTGCAAAAGCTGAGAACCACAGTGTTTAGGCTTTCTTATTTCTTGGACTGTGGACTACCTGTATGTGCAACAATGCGATACATTGCAAAGGCTCTCAAGCCTGAGCGTGAAATGTATTCATGTTTCTTGTACACCTTTGTCATGAGCCTGAAGGGATTTTATGTGATATTTTTAGTGTGCCTCCATGTTGACACTAACACATCACAGGAGGTGAGGTATGGAAAGTTCCTCTAGTGGAGTTCTGTTGGCGCTTAGTTAGGGATTTTGGAACATACTGGTTTTGGGATTTTTAGATTGTGGATGTTCAGCTTGTACAGTGGTTATCAACAACACATAATTAGTCCCAGGTTTTGAGAGAAAAGGATGACACCGGTTTGCTGTACACAAACATCTCTTTAACTACAGAAGTGTGTGTATTATAGCTCAGTATGTGAATTCTGTCTCTCTCTTCAGCAATACGTTCTTGTGAGCTAAATCAGGGGAAAAAGCACTGCACTCTGGGGTGGGTTGTAACCTAGGACGAATAACCAGTAACCTAGTACCAATAACCAGAAAATCACATTCAGAACACGGGTGCTTACAGCATGAAGTATCACCACAACAACACTTAACTGAGATTTCTAAATCAAATGCAACTTTTTTTAATATCCAAAAAGAACATCTGCTAGGATCAAAATCCTAAGCTTACAACCTTTCTAGGCTCCATGAAAAAGTAAATTTCATTAATTCTACGTTTTTTCTTTCCGGAATAGGAAATGTGTTCTATGGGATATGTTTGCCCTGCTAGAAGCAAGCCTTTTCTCCAAAGAGATTACCTACATTATGGGAATCAAAACTAAGTAGCAGATTAGACCTACTAGCTAGAAAAATCCTTTAAACTTCATTTCTGACATTTGAGATGTTTGATTAAGCAGCTTTCAGTAGAGACTTATGGAAAGAATTCTGAGTGGAATAAAACCAGAAATTCTGTCCCTGGGTAGAAACAGGTTTTTAAGGAGCATTTCTTCACTCCAGCTGAAAAGCAAATATATGATATTTAAAGTTTGAGCCAAGGGTATGGGCTGCAGAAAGCTAAAAGCTCAGTCATGAAAAATGTTTTTAAAAGTAGATAAGACTTGTTATATTTATCATTAGATATTTAGGGAGCTTCCAGAAATTGGATGAAAAATCAAATACTGTAGTCAACACCGTCCCTCTGCTTGGCATTGGAGCTCTTCAATAATCTCCATATGACAAGGAAACACAATAAATATGATACTTTCTCAGCCCTTGAAGCAGGACACAAATGGGGTGATGAACAGGGACTGTTGTTCCACAGGTCTACCATGCTTTCTCTACAGGTGTCTGCTTTGCCACATCCTTTAAAGCTGAACCTAAAATCTAGTCATGCTGTACTGTGGTGTTCCTCAGTGCGTTTAATGCTTCTTTGGCCTACTGACAGTTTAATGACAGGTTTTCCTAAAATTACTGGAAGAAACACTACTTTTTCCCCAATACCCCTGATTGTGTAAAACATTACAGATCTGTAACCAAAAGCAAAAGAACTAGGTTTATTTCCAGGCGTAGGAAAAACAAAATGGTGTGGCTTGAGTAGTCCTGAGGCCATCATTCCAAGCCCAGGAATTTAATTGCTTTTCTAGTCACTGGTCATTTATAAATTCAAATCACAGAAAACAACTAGGATAAAGGGCAATTTTGCAAACTCTGCCTTTTGGCGGGACTTGGATAGCTCAGTGCTTTGGAAAACAACTACAAATGCAGATTTCTTGGCTTGGCTTTTATCAAAAGGAAGCTTATTTGGTCTCATTTCTAATATTACACTTAGGAGCATGAATCAGAGAAGCACAATTACGATGTGAAAGAGGTGGACAAGATATCTTAAACTTGCACACTGCCTGCAAAAGAATAAAGAAATCACCTTGACACTGAAGCTTTATACCCTCAGTATTTTGTATTTAAGATAACAGAAGCATCAGTAGAAGAAATCTATATAATGCTTAGGAAAAGAAGCCTAAAGTGGGAGAAAGGATATTTGGGCAAATCTGAATCTCCAGTAGTACAAAGACTTTTCCAATCTTTACATCTTTGCCAATTTTCCTAACTGCCCACGACAAGGATTTTTACTTTCACATATTATTTTTTATCTCCTGTTTGCAGACATTGGCCACATCTACAATAAACTAATCCTAGTTTCTGGGAAACCTGAATGATGTCCCAAAGTAAAAAAAAATAATAATAATAATAGATAAATAAAGGAAATATCAGAAATTTCAAAGAAAAGAAAATCGTAAGGCAGGAAACATAAGAAAAGTTGTTCAAATTTGATACTAAAGGCGACAGAAATTAAAACGAGGCATAATATTTCCACCCAGCCTACTGGGAAACTGTTAAGCCTCGTAATAGTAAGTGCCAGGGGGATTCAGGGAAATGAATGCCTTGGCTTCTCATCACTTGCTGGGGGAGCGTGCAGGAGTTCAGCTACCTTGGAGAGTAATTTAACAGCACCTAATAAAATCGAAAATTGGTGCAGCAATTTCATTTAAAATATATATACTATGGAAAATTTCATACAGGTCTGCAAGTTGAGACATAAAACAATGTTTATTGCCGCATTATTTATAGCAGAAAAAAAAACAGGAAATAACTTAAGTGTCTGTCAATGAGGAAAATGGATAAATAAAATGCCATCTATTCATATGACAGAGTAATATTTAGCATTTAAGAGCAATGAACCTGATTTATATATCTCAATTTGAACAGGTCTAAAAATTTATATAGAACAAAAACGCGAGTTGCCAAATGATAAATGCAGTGTGATACTATTTGTATGAAAACATAGTTCTTTGATTTCATATGTGAATGGATACAGGTTAAAATTGTCAGCGAAATGCCCTAAATTTATTTTTTAAAATGTCTTTGCCAGGGGCAGGGTGATAGGACTGGGCTAATGGAATGCGAGGGATTGTCAATTTTATAAATGATTATATGATTTCTTTCACTTCAGGGACAAGCTTGATGTAAAGTGTCAAAATATTAAAAACTACACATTTTGGATGGCAGTTATATGGGTTCATAATCTTTCTAACTGTCTTATATTTTGGAAATCTCTTGAAATTAACCATGAAAATTTTTTAAAATGTAGTGTCTCCCTCTCATCTCCAATCCCTGCAGTCCTATATTTACACCAGTCCACAATAAGAGGAAATGTCCTCTAATGGTTTTCTAGTACTTGTATAACATGGATTAATGCCACCTTTGGTTGGATTTTGGGGATGAAAATATCTCATTTCTGTTCCTTGTAAAGCTACTGAGTGTGACCCATGGAACGGAAAAAGCTGATAATGGGTAAATATGTATCTGCCAAGTGCCAGGACCTGAAGTATTTATTCCATCCTTGTAAGACCTTTTGCTGAGGATTTGCCAAAGCAGACTGAAGGTTCCTTGATTCTTCTCCCATTCACAATTGGAGAATTGCTAATAATTTTTTTAAACTCCCATCAATCACGGTAATAGTCCTTAATATACAGCACTTTGCAATTTCCACAATGCAAGGAGGAAGAGGGAACTTTGGCAACCCTGTTGGAAAAGATTCAGTGAAAACACAGTGCATTCTGTGAGGTACTCATAGGGTGAGAACTTCACTCAGCAATCACAGAAAACCAGTTTCTTCAGATAAATGTCCAGAATCCATGGTTCTTCCCTGTGGGTGCCGGCCATGAAAACTGCAGTCCAGGGGATATTTGTGAACCTCACAGTTGCACAAAAGAAACATGATACAGGCCAGAGGAAGAGAGACTTGGCAGGCTTCAAAACAAGGAGGGGGCAGCTACAAAGTTGTTTAATAGCCATAAATCTCCCACTATTTTTCACAAAATACCATCTAAGACCACAGCTCCACAACTCATTCCCCATCACTCAGCTCAAGTGGGGCACTTTGGCATGCTCACTCACCCTTAAATCACACACTGCATAAAGTGATCCTGGCCTGGGAAATTTGTCAGCCTCTTTCAAGTAAAAGCAATCTTCACTTTTCATCACAATTCATTCCCTGAAACCATGGCATCAAGCTGACTCCTCTAAAAACATTTATTTTTTCTCTCAGAAGAAAACACATCACTCATTTAGTTATTAAGTATTTAGTAACAACCTAGGACGTGCCAGGCCCTGTACTGAGAATATCAACACAGAGAAAATGAGGACGTGGTGGCATTTCTGCTGCATCAAAAACTAATAATCAGACTATGGTTAATATTAATTACAAAGGATCATCAAACCATGACATTACTCCTCTATTCTGAATCAACACAGAATGTTGGCCCTGCCTTCTATTTTGACATCTCGACAGTGGTGACAGTGAAGATTATTTCATTATTTGTTTCTCATTTGTACTATTAGAGAGTTTGGGGAATTAACTATATCACTCGCTAAAGTTAACTATACTATTAAGCCTCAAGTCCAACTTACAGCAAAAATACAAGAGGTCCATACATGATTATTGAGCAATGACCAAAATATAACTTTTTAAAGTCAGTGATAAACTATAGAGTCATTATTATGATTCAAACCAAAAAATGTGAGCCCCATTGCCAGAATCAGAGTAGAAAAACTTATCTGGCCTGAGGGGTAACATTAGAGACAGTAGGAACCAGGGTGAAGCCTGACACTTCCAGAGCAGCCCCACTCAGAGGCGCCGTGACTTTTACTGTGGAGCAAGACAGGAAGTGTCTTTGACAGGAGGGTTGGGTTGGGATTGTTACACAGGTCTAGCTTTTCCAGAGAAAGATGCCAAGAAACTCGGAGGGGAATAAGTAAAAAGTAAGATAGGGATGAGGATAAATCTAGAACCAATGATCCCAATGGGGCAGAGGTAATGATGGGTAGTGACACATTCCATCTGAGTAAGGGAGAAGTCATGCACAGATGATGCAGCTTGAGATAAGGGAATCCTTGGAAGAGTTTCCACTTGTTTTTGTCTAATCTACAGGGTAATTCTACCAGTGTCCAATCTGGTATGTGGCTCAATGCAGTGGTTCACAAATATTTATGTAAGGGAGGGAGGGAGAAACAGGCAAAAAGAACCAGGAAGTGGGAAAAAAAGGAAGGAAGAGCTATGGCTAGGGCATTTTGTGGGCTATTGCTTAATCAACCAAATCATATACTGTAAGATTTATAAACAAATCCTTAGAAATCATCCAGACAAGTGACTTTCAAAATATGTTTAGCTGATGCTAGAAATGAAAATGTGAATATTGTACATTATGGAAATTTCAAGTTTTCTTATGGTAACCAAATAAAATTTTTAAGTATCAGGGCAAGATAAATAGGCAGATGTGTTTATAACACAATATGAAATGAATGCATTAAAGATTAAAACCACATGCTGTGATTTTACTATATAAAAAAATTACAATTAATAGATTATATTAATGAAGATCAAAAGATGTTTGTTAACAGTGCGATTCGAGGTGGTAAGATTTTGTAAACTTTAATATAGAACTGCTGCTTACAATTTAAAATATTTAGAGCTTTACACCCCTACTTATGTACCAGTGCCAATAAGGAACAACCCACATTCCCTGAAGCTCTTCTTGACTCAGAGGTTGAGGAGAGGTGGGAGTTATGGATAGAAGAGAAGAATAGGAAAGAAAAGAGCTCACCTGTGAGATAGGAGCCAGTAGTTCCTCTATCTATACTCAGAGCTAATGGCCTTCTGATGCACACCATATGTTCTACTATTATTCTCATTTGAAAAATGAAAATAAACCTTAGCTATAGAGAAGATAAATAACAAATTCAAGGCTATGCAGTTCTGATATGCAGAGGGTGGCTAGAAGCCAGGTCAGCCTGACCCCTACAGCCCACAGCACTGCCCCAGTGCCCACCCTCCCTGTATTGCTGCCCTGGTGTGTTGTAGCATCTTTCTGTTGCCCACTATTCTGTACATTGCTGTCTATGGGCATTTGTCTGGTCCTTTATGCAGGGCTACAGATATTAAGATTTTACAGGCTGAGTCCAACATAAGACAGTGAACACCTTGAAGCATCCAGCAAGCAATGCTCAAAGATTGACAAAAGATTAACAGTAAGAAGGAATTTACTAATTGTACACATAGGCAACTTTGCTATCGCAGAACAACCTGTTTAGAAATACTCATCTCTACCCAGGAGTATGATGGAGTACAAGTCAGTATTGCTGCCATTTAATTCCTTTTGAGGGTTTCCCTCCTCTTCTATGTTCAAATACAGAACATAATCAGAGTGGAATCTCTTGCACCTTCAGGAATGTGTATGTATCTCACATAACATTGTTGGAGCATTCATATAGAGGCATTCTACATACATAGGTCCCTTTAATCCTCAAAACAACCTTATGATGTGATTAACTTATTTTCACCACTTTACAGCTAAGGCAACTGGAATTTAAAGAGAAATTATATGAATTATCCAGCAACACCCAGCTGGTCTGTGGAAAATTAGAAACTCTGAAGAATACAGAGCCTAAAAATCATAGCCTAAAAATCTCAACCATTGGACCAAAGTACCTAGATTTTATTTAGTATGGAAATGAAGGCAGACAATGTATTTATAGTGAGATAGGATTCAATTCTATTAATATGAAATATGTCTTCTGGCCTGGTCTATAAATGAAAATGTAGGCTCCTTTATTAATAAATAAGACAATTATCTATTTAATAGGGACATAAGTAATTCAGATCTCTGTTTCCTTTTGGGTAATATAATTAGTGTGCTGGAATCAATGTCTATCAGTTCACAGGAATTAATGGGTAACTTTTCAAAATTTTGAATATCAGTTGTTAAACAGAGACACTAGTTAAAATTAAGTTAAATTATGCATATTTACAATTGAAGGATTTAATAACCAAAATCAGTAGCATAGTGGTATACAAAGTCAGCACTCAAAAGTCAACAGCATTTCTGTACAGAAACAAACACACCAAGAGAGAAATCACAGTAACATCCAAAACATGAACTAGGAATCAATTTAACAAAGAAAGTAAAAGATCTATACAGTGAAAATTACAGTACTCTGAAAAGAGAGATTGAGGAGGATTTCAGAAAATGGAAGATATTCCTTGCTTGTGGATAGGAAAAAACAACATCGTGAAAATGGCCATATTCCCAGAGTTGTTATACAGATTCAATGCAATCCTGATTAAAATACCATTAGTATACCTCACAGATCTACATACAAGATTCCTAAATCTCATCTGGAACCAGAATAGACTCAGAGTACCAAAAGCAATCACGGGCAACAAAGGAAAGGCAGGGGCATCACAATCCCTGACTTGAAATTATACTACAAGGCTACTGTGATAAAATCAGCGTAGTCTTGGCAAAAACACAGACCTGAAGATCGATGGAACAGATCAGAAGATGCAGACAAAACTACAAACACTCGGCTACTTTAGCTTTGACAAAGGGGCCAAACACATTCACTAGAAGAATGGTAGCCTCTTTAATAAATGGTGCTGGAAAACTGGCTTTCTACATGCTGAAGACTAAAACTACATCCAAGTCTTTCACTATACAATAAATTACAGTCAAAATGGGTCAATGATTTAAATATTAAAACAGAAACACTAAATCTACTGGAGGAGAAAGTAGAAATCTTGAAGACATAGGAGTATGAACAAAAACCAAACTGCATGGAAAATAATTCAGAACAACTGGGATATCTTCTTTTTGAAAAGTTTCTACACATCAAAAGAAATCACCAACAGAGCAAAAAGAAAACTCAAGGGGCCGGGGAGATGGCTCAATAGAATAAGCGCTTCCCTATCAAGCACAAGAGTCTGAGTTCAATCTCTGGTTCTGAAAAAAAAAAAAAAAAGAAAGAAAAAAAAAAACCCTCATGAACTGGGAAAAAGTTTTATCCAACTGTACCCTAGATAAAGGACTTCTATCCAGAATATATAAATAATTAAAGAAAATAAATGATAATTCAGGTACGGCAGTGCACACCTACAATCCCAGCACTCTAGAGACTAAGACAGGAGGATCATTACAAATTTAATACCAGCTAAGGCTACAAAGTAAGCTCAGTGCCAGCCTGAACTGCAGGGTGAAACTCTGTCTCAAAAGACAAAAAATAGTAAATATATTTAAAAACTCATAACTTTCTTATTTTATTTTATTTTGCAGAGTAAAAACAGAAGCAAAAACAAATAGAAAAAAAGAAACAGGGTAACGCACAATACATATGTTACAGATTTTCAAAACAAGGATAGCTAATTAACAATGGCTGTTATATTACCTATTTTCATCATCAATCTGTTGCTCGGATTTACAGATGTAGCTATGCAAGATCAGGTAAATAACTGAATACTGATGCTTGCTTTAAAGAAATCTTAATTTTTTTCCTCATCTTTTTTTGTTTCAACTTATTTTAAAGAGAGCATAATAATTGAAAAAAAACTCATAGTTTTCTAATTCCAAAATCATATCTAAGATCTTGCTATAGCTCTAGGCTGGGGTGGCTTTGAACTCATAATGTAGCCACACTTCAAACTCATCATCCTCCTGCCTCAGCCTCTGAGTGCTGGTAGTATAGGCACGCAGCATTATACTATTATTAATAGTGTTATAGAATTCAGAATTGTACTATCATTAATACTGAAGTTATTTGATTCGGTCACAGCCACGTGGTAGAACTACTGTGCAGTGGTGTGCTATGTCTTCCTGATTCTTCAGTGATGTCATATTGGTAGATGGATGCATAATAAAAGTATTTGCAGAAGGAATTAACAAATACTACAAAGTAGGTTTTGATTCACTGGCTTGTAGGTTTCTTAAACTTAAGAAAATGCTAGAGAAAATATTAATGATTCAGATTAAACTTAATAGGATATTATGTCTACAGCTGTTAGTTGTTAATAGCACAAAAATGATTAGTCTGCTAGTATTCAAAAACTATTACCCAATTCACAAGAACTAGCTCATGGTATTAATAAATAAGTAAAGATCCAACATAGTTATTAAAGGGAAAAAATATCAACCTGCATTCCTGTTGGAAATACATTTGTCAACTGCAATCATAGATATGATACAAGATGCGAGAGCTTTGCCAAAATCACTGAAAATATCTGACCGAACCAAGTGGTGTATAGAATTTATAATAATAATATTACACAACTAATTTTTATCAGTGGTGTCCTACACATCTAAATGATACTAAATTCATGTACATACAGTACATATGTATACTTTTTGTCAGCAACCTGGATGTTAAACATTTATCTGCAAGCTACTATATCTTATTAAGTAACATCCAAAAGGTTATTTGGCTAGAGACAAAGGGTCTATTTTACGGTTTAAAAGTAGAAAGCAGAATGAGAAAAACACAGAGCCTTAAGGATTCTCTTCTTGATTTATCAATAGCTTGTACATCGTCTTTTCCTCCCTCCTCCTTTCCTTTGTTCCCTGACTCACCAAGATTTAGAGCCATAGGCCATCTGGCTGTATGACCTCAAGCGTTTTACTTCAGTCATCGAAGCCACACTTCCCTTGCCTTAGACACAAGAATGGCAATGATAGCCACGATGGTGAGTGAGAGAAAAGTGCTAGATACAGGCCACACTTTGTGGCTAAGACTTTGGTGAACAATGTCCAAGAATTAGTTTATAAAGTCTTTGTAACTGTAGCATGAAAAACTCTGGATTTGGTTTTATAGATGAAGAAACAGAAGACCTGTGAAATTGAGAAATTTACAGGGACCTCCTTAGGGAAGACAAATGCAGGAAAGCTGCCTCCGGGGCCCACTGTCTTATCTGAGAGGCCATCCTGATTCTCCAAACAATAAAAGTCAGTCTCCCTAGTGCAAGAGCTTGAAAGAATAAACACAATCTGAAAGGTACAGTAGATACTGTGAAGGGGAAAGAAGCTGTTCAAGGGAAGGAACAATGGGATGAGGGAAAATGAGAGAGACAGAGAGAAAGGGAAGGAGGAGAGGGGGAAGTAAAAAACAGAGGAAGGGGGAGGGATGGGGCAGGGAGGGAGGAAAAATATATGTATATACACAGAATAGCTTGGATAACTGTACTGTTGATTTCTATTGAAATCAACTGGTCTATTGAAAGGAAGAGTTAATGCTTAATTTTTGACCAGTTTTTCATGCTTCTATCTGGTAATCCAAACAGCTAATTTGAAGACAACAATATGCAATACAAAAACCACTATTGAAATCATATCATTTTGTTTAGTGAAATTTTGTATTGTTTCTAATGGGTTTTTTAATATTTTTTTCTTTTAAATATAAAAAGATCACATAAAGAGACAATGAGCTTAGCCATTGCTCATTAAATATTATCTATGATTTTTTATATCTTCCTCTTTGTATCGCTTCCACTAGACTTTATTTATTTATTTATTTTTTATTTTTTTTTTTTTGTCTTTTTGAGACAGGGTCTCACTATGCAGTCCAGGCTGGCCTTAAGCTCACTTTGTAGCTCAGGCTGGTCTCGAACTCATAACAATCCTCCTGCCTCCGCCTCCCGAGTGCTGGGATTACAGGCGTGCGCCACCACGCCCAGCTTTCCACTAGACTTTAAATTTCTATCAAAGTAGACTAATGTTTATACTTTTTCCCTTTCTTCACAGTAACCACAAGAGAGACTTACTTTGAGACTAAGTGTTTCTCATATGGATACTCTTGGCTCTTCACTTGTTGTGTACAGAAGCACTACTGAGATCCCTATAGGAGAAAGAGGAACGCTAGTGCCTCACCAGGCTGATCATAACCCAACCACAGATTCTCTACATTGCTGGGATGGTCTAGCAATCTTCCGTTAGCAGCTACATATGGCATTTCTCATCTGGGTATGCTGGACTATCTTAGAAATAACATTATGTCATGGTAGTCCTAGAGGCTTGATTTATTTTGGCTTAAAAGAAGGAACTTGCCTCATGTGTCTCTTTTCCTCTTACAGAGTTCTTATTCTCTAGGGCTGCAGGTCAAGTCTCTCCTTGGAACCAAGGTAATTTTCCAAAATGAGGTGAAGCCAGCTCTGTCAAGCTGGGCCAGTTCTGCTGTCAGTGCCTTTCCCAAATACATCAGACCCTCTGCTTGTAAAAATAAATTGATACCAATGCAAGAAATTTACTAGGAGATGACAGCCCGGATCATAATGGAAATATGGGGAAAACATCATCCTTCGAACCTGACAGTTTATCCGTCATGCCTCAGATCCCTGAGATATAAGCAGACACTGTCATATGCAATCCGCTGAGGACACATCTTCTTGGATTTCCTTATGACAGGAAATTCTGAAAGAATCCAGAAGAAGGGAAAGACTTGCTCTGCCCTTAATGTGCTCGGCCATAAATTTTTAGCATTAGCAGAAGCATGTGGCTGAGACAGTGAATGATGGGGAAAACCAGGAGGCCTGGAATTCTCAAAGGTCTCTTCTTTTCTCTCAGGGGTGATGAACTGGGACAGGGGTCACAAAGCCTTGCTGCACTGCTGTGAGGGACATCAATACCCTGTTATGTGTAAGCAGGACCAACAGGTGGCAGAACACTACTGCATACATATCACAACTGGCTCTGCTGGAAGTTTGGGGCCGGTCACCTCGCCCTGCACCTTTTCCTGCTGTGCCTGCTTTGCTCAGCTTGTTGTTTGTATTGATAAGCTGGAGTGATTGAGGAAGACTATTTTAATTAGGAATAAATGCAAGAATATTTGTGGGGATCACAAGACGCTTGTTCGTTGCAGGCTTAATGAAGCGACCTGTCCAACCTCAGATGAAATAATGGTGCGTTGTATTAAAAGCCATTTTGGAAAATGCAATAGTGTTAGTAAATTTGAAGGAAATGAACATGGTATTAAGGGAGAAAAAAAATACTCACTGCCAATTTTATGTGGCCTTAAAATATTTATGTTCCAAACTTACATTCTTTGGAGGTTTGCTGAATGTTGCTACAGCTAGAGAACTTTCTTTAATGAGATACATTCGTACCTTTCATATTCACAGATCTTTTTGTAGTGAAAACAGAAAATCATAAATGTGAATGAGAAACCTAGAGAAAGCAAGGGCAGGCTTAATGGCTTTATAGTCTTAATTCACGCTTTATATTAGAGAAACTAAAAGCATGGGAAATTGCCTTTCAATGTGAAGAACGTGCAAGGAATCTTTGATGTCAGTTACTACCAGATTTTTTTTTTGCTATCAGATTAAGATGCAGAATCCATCAGCACAGATATGACAACCCCAATAAACTTGGGTTCTCTTGCCCTTGTTGGGTTACATGGATATGAATAAGAAATGTGCACTCCTAGGTTGCATAAATGCAGGTCCAATAGTAGGTTTTAATCTATTCTCCAAATTGAATCCCAGAGAACATCAGTGAACTAGACATGTGTTGACTGGGTTCTCATTCATAGGTATCCATGTCTATAATGCTTGCACACAAGAATTTTAGACACAGAATTCTGAGACACAGAATCCTCCTCAAATGTTCTCAATCTCCAAAATGAGGCAAATGAACTCCTAATAGTTAACATATATTTTGCTCAAGCTTCCTGATTCCCCACCCCAAGAAAGACTAATCTGTTGACTTTACATGTCCAATTTAAAAATATCTGTGTTTTCCTTTTGCTCTCTTTATAAGAGTGTGCCAGCATGCCTCAACCTTCATCCAAAGTTTATTTCAACATTAGTGAAAAACAAGCCATTTTTCAGTTTAATGAATAGCATCAGTGTCTGCCTTTTTAAAGCCCCCCCAAATGTGATCTTAAACCTGATGGATCTCACCAGAAGGCACATTGTCAAATTATTTTTCTCTTGGAGGTTATGAATATCAGTTCCCAAATTATTGTGATAGCTAGGGGAGGGGCCATGTCACAGACACACAGCGGCATAGAAACAAAACTCAGACTTGAAGAAATGGGAACTACATTTGGGAAACGAGAAAAAAAGGAATTCAAAAGAAAGCATGAACCATATGGAAAGGGGGAAAATACCTCTCTGGAGCCTTATGCAACAGGAGAAGAACTTCGTCCAAGGAGCTGAAATCCTCATACTTTCACGTTACCACCACTTTTGTTTCCAAATCACTCCAAATTGGGGAGGCAAAGCTGAGCATTTCTGATTCCAAAAGACTCCAAGAGGACATCTGATATTTCTTCCTTATTAAGGATGATGGAGTGTAATTGATGTGCCTGGTGCTCGGCCAATTCCAACTTCTAGAGAATGCTGTTTAATGTGTGGACATTATTTTTGGACTACTGAACGCCAGAAAATAATGAGCCGGCATTCAGCTTTGGTGAATAAGACCCTGAATTTTCATCTAAAAGCAGTTGTGAGTTATTGCCGTAGATAAGGTGCAACTGCGCAAGGGAATTTTATCCATGTTTCTCCCATGAATCATAAATGAGGAAAAAAATTACAGTCTAAATTGCACTTAAAAGGAATAAAGTCTTTTCATGTCATACATGATTTATCAAAATGATCTCATTTTAAGGGTACTGTGGTGTATCTTGATTAATCACATTACGAAGCGTGATGAATGGCCTCTTTAACGGTGACACAGGATTTATTGGCAACATCCCAACTTGAACCAGAAGGGTAAGAAGTAAAATATACAATAGATAGCTAATGCAGATAGGGTGTCGGTAATGCTCTGACTTGTTTTAACATCATATCAGGAGCCTTAGTTTCGGGACACCAGGAAACCGCCAAGCAGGGCCAAGGGAGCAAGCTTCGCCCGGGAACTTGGGCTCCAGCCTACCCCTTCTCTAACTGGTTACAACACATGCAAGCTCATTCCTCTGCTGGACCACAGAAAGAAGGTATCTGTGAAATCTAGACAAACCTTGCAAGTTCCCAGTTGGAAGACAGGGACACCGCCTCGCGAGATCGGCGCTCCTTGCCCTTTCACCCTATTTCAATATCCTCTTCACATTTCGCTTTAATATCCTAAATGCCTTTTTTTTTTTTTTTTGTAAGCCTGCTCCCACTAATTTCCTCTAAGGCTGACAGATCAGAGGCTTGCCTCGAACCGTTCCTTTAGAGCTGAGGAGCCCTCCTCATAATCCCGCTGCTTGTCTGCAATTAATCCTTCCAGTTGCCACATTATTAACACCACCACCCACAGACAGAGGAAGCTCCGACCCACTGGACACCGGCTCCCGAAGCAGCTTCAAAGGTGCCAATCATGCCCGCGTCAGAAAGGTGCCTGCTGTCAGCATCAGAGGCTCCCGTCCTCCCCGCTGATCAAACATTCTTCCTCAGAAGATTAATTCGGAGTCCCCGCCCATTTCCTCCCATATCCTCTTTCCCTTTTTGGTTTACCCAACGATCCATCTTTGCCTCAAAAGGGGAAGCCACGGATAATAGAAGCCCTTTCAAAACAAAAGCTAGGCAAAGGCAAATCTAAATCCCAGCTGTTATCAACTTTTTTTTTAACCCATTTAAACATCTTAAGGCAGTAAGGATTAGGGCCTGGCCTGAAATGCCATTCTTTGATCAAAGAGCCCAACATTTTACACAAACATAATCACAAGGTGATGGAGGCTGCTCTGAAGGCAGAATTGATTTGTTTGACTGCGGCTCTCGGAATGGGTAGAGTGGCCACACACTTATTTTCCTAACTCCCAATGTATGTATGGCCAGCCCAACTGACATAGAAATTATACAATTTTTCTTACCACATCTTAATTGGAGCCGTCACTTGCAAGTTCAGATATAGCTGTTGGAAAATGCTGGATGGAGAAGGGGCTGTATAGGAAAGAGTACTCATTAAGGTCTTCTCCTTTGGGCCAGGGAGGTGGGAACCAAGCAGAAAGCAAACTTCATAGAGAGAGACCTTTGTTGACATGGTCAGCTCTCCTGGAATCCTGTCCAGTCACTCAGTAACTGTAGGTAGTGGTCTCGGTCTAAGGAAGGGGACTTAGGAGGAAAAACAAACGGGGCTGAGAATAAGAGCCAGGGAACAGTCTCCATGCAGGCTGGCCCCTCACTGTCCATTAGCTTCTCCACCCCAGACACCAAGAGTGACCCCCAAGACTTTACAAAAACATAATCACAAGGTGATGGAGCTGCTCTGAAGGCAGAATTGATTTTTTCGACTACAGCTCTTGAAATGGGTAGACAGGACACACACTTATTTTCCTAACTCCTAATGTATGTATGGCCAGGCCAACTGACACAGAAATTGTACAATTTTTATGTGAAGGTTGAAGGGACGACTGGAATTCAGCATGAACATGCATGAAAGTGTCTTTATAAACAGAAGGTCAGCTAGGCTTTTGATTTGGCATTTGGGGATTTTGGGGGGGCATTTGGATGATAGGGTCCATTTGGCACATTATAGAAGAACTATTAGAAAGTACAAGCAAAGTACTCATAGTTAGGAAGTGTCGACCAATAGGACAGTATGAAGAACACGTCCATATTTTCAGGATAGGTTGTAGAATTTCCCTTGTTGAACAATTCAGGGAAAAGGATTAGCTTTTTGATTTTGTATGCAATAAAGTCTAATTCAAAGTACATTAGGGAAATAAATGGGGAGGTAGAGATATAAAAAGTCAAAGGGCATACAGTTTCAGGCCTGGGTGGACCCGGGTACTCATGGGTACTTTCTACCTTGTAGCTTTTAGTTTTCTTTGCTAATTTTTCCATGTAGTAACCTCCCAGGAATTCCAGATGGACCTTACCATCCTCCATGATGCTTCTCTTTCCTGAAAGCACCAAGCAAAATCTGGGAATCTATGGCCTGCTTTGTATCATAGGTTCATCTATCCCAGAAAGAATCTCCCTACCCAGGTAAAGGAACACTTTGCCCACTGGAGCCTGAATCTTGGGCCCATCCCTGGCACTGAGAGAATGTCTGGTACCCCCAGGGCACTGCTGACTGAGACTGATGGGACCCCGGTTCCCTGAAGGCTATCCATTCAAGGGTGTAGTTATAAAGTATACTGCAAACGTCAAAAGATTGAATTTCCCTTCAATAATAGACAAACTGAAGTTTCTCCACCTATCTCCTGGCTACTGTTGGGCTATGCTGAACTTTGTATGCCAAACCTAAGTTAACCTTTACAACTAAAGACCTGCACATCCCCAAAATTATATCCCATGAGGTTTTGCAAGGATTTTATACTTTTAAGGCTCTCAGCTGGTCCCAAAGAGCTTTATTATACAGTTTTTTTTTTTGTTTGTTTGTTTGTTTTTTAATAAAATGGAGTTTCTCACATAAGATTGAAAACAGCACCAGGCATCTGAAGGAAACAGCAAGAAGGGTGGTAAGAGAGGGCAGCTGTTGAGGTCATAGCGTGACATGGAAAAAAGAAATCAAAATAGACTAATAACTAAACCACAAGATACCATAAAAGACCTTTGGAAGGATGATATCCCAATCCTGAACTCTTCCACTGACATACTGACAGAACAAAGTAAGGCTTAGTTTAGTATTTTCAGCACAAGTCAGGAATTGTATAGTAGATATAGATACTAATAATCATGCATCAAGCAGTTTTTGGCATCTGTCCCTGGGATGAACCCACATTGTCCACAAATACCACAAGATGATGGGGCTAGTTTAAAAGAACCATGCAATAACTTCTGTAGAAACAACATCTAAAGTTTTATCATGATCTATGTAAGCTTCAGATGTCCAAGGAGATAAATTCTCATGTACATTGCTTGTTTTCCAAAGGAAATTCTATTATTGTGCTGCTCTGCTCCCTATTTTATCTCTCCACCTGATTTCTAATAGATGTCAAGGGCTGGGGATACAGCGCCATGGGCCCAGAAAGCATGACATCCTTAGTTTGATTCCAAGATGGAGGGAGGGAAGGAAGGAAGGAAGAAGGAAGAAAGAAGAAAGGGAGGAAGGAAGGAAGGAAGGAAGGAAGGAAGGAGGAAGGAAGGAAGGAAAGAAGGAAGGAAGGAAGGAAGGAAGGAAGGAAGAAGGAAAGAAAGAAGGAAGGAAGGAAGGAAGGAAGGAAGGAAGGAAGGAAGGAAGGAAGGAAGATGTCAAGTATCCTTGCCCCGCATACAACCCAAATCCAGGTTCATTGCTATCTCAATGGATGAGTACAGTGTGGCCTGGTCTACTTAGGAAATACTTTTAAGGTCTGTGTTATATGTGAGCTAAGACATGACACTAGCATCCTAGCAGAATTAGCTTTGACATTTGAGTTCTACATCTTCCCAGAAACTTAAAGGAAGCAGGCTATATGCTGTCTACAGCATCCACAATGGCAAACCAAAATGGGACACACAACAAAACTGTAGAGAATGTACAAAGAGGTCTGCGTACATCAGAAGATCTGGGGCCATAGCATGACAGTGTGTGTGTGTGTGTGTGTGTGTGTGTGTGTGTGTGCTGACTATAGAGAGTATGAATATGAAAGACATATCCCAAATACACTCTTTGTGAAGTTAATATTAATCCATAGTTTGTGGGCTTTGTCATATAAGGATCTTTTTAAGATAAGAAATTTACACTAGCAAATAGTAATTTCCACAATACTTATGCTTTTTATTGCAAAATATACTTGATACCATAGAACGGAGTTGACAAAACTGGTGGAAAATGGTTCTGTGCAGGATAATATTGTTTAAGAAACAGCTTCTAATCTATCTTCTTCCCTTTATTTTGTTCTTTTACAAACTTACTTGATAATTATTCACAGAACTGTTTTTGACAGAGGACTTTTTATTTGTTTAATACTATCAGTAATTGTTGACATTAAAAGTTTCATTCATTTAAACATATATGTGTAAAGCTGTTTCCTTGAGAGAGTCCAGACCAATATACATAAACGCTGAGTGAGAAATGACACCCAGCATCAGCAAATCATATCCTGTGCAATATTTCTATTCATTCTAGCAGTCTTATTCTCCCTGTGGCCAAACGATAATGCAAACTTGATTAAAAGCTTTATTTCTTAAAAAACAAAACAAAAAAAAAAACACTACCACACATCTCCAAAACCTTCCAATTTTTAAACATTGTGTAAGTTGGTGGAACTCAGTTACTGTCAAAAGTATATCCTCATCTGGGAATCTGTAAGGGTGGAGGCAGTCCCAATACCACAGAAATAAGAATGATAGAAAGAGAAAGCAAGGGAAGAAACAGAAAGGAGAAAGGGGAGGGAAATATTTGGGGGTTATTTCTCATATGACTTTCCATCCATAAAACTACCTTCCCATATTTTCCTGACTCCATTCAACTACACTGTTATGGTTTAGACCTGGAATGTAAAGCAAAGGGTTATGTGTTGAAATTTAGTCCCCAGAGACACAATGCTTCTGGAGAAGTAAAGGGTTCATGAGGGCTTTGATCCTAATGCATTAACCTATTGATGGCTTATCAATCAGTATTCTCATCACTGGGACCAAACACTTAACACTCAGCATTTAAAGGATGAGAAGTTTAGACTGGCTTATGGCTTCAAAGGATACAGTCCATGGTAATCTGGCTCTGTAGCAGAATTTTCATGAAAGAAAGGCATAGTGGGACAAAGCTGTTTCCTTCATGATAGCTGAGAAGCAGAACAGAAACAGCACAATGCCAGAGAGGAGGTGGTCATGGTCCAGGAATACTACCTAAATTCACTCCTCCATGGTCAACACAGCTCTACCCATCTCCCAGGTGACTCTCAAGCCAAACATGGGCATCCAACATTCACAGAGGGGTTCAGAATTCAGTGAACTACTGAGAGGTAGATGGAGACATAGAAAGTGAGATATAGTTGAATGGAACAGGTCCTTAGACACAGGAGCTTGGAAAATATGTCCAGTCAGCAGCCTCTTCCCCTCCTTCTCTACTTCCCAGTCACAATGAGGTAAGCAATTTCCTCCTGGACACTCTTCTACCATGATGCTTTTGCCTCAACACAAGCCCAAAGCAATGGAGCCAGCTTGTCATGGCTGAACCTTCTGCAACCATACAACTTTCCTCTGAGTTGTTTTTTCAGGTATTTTGTCACAGCAGTGGAAATATGACTAATCCATATATCAACTATATTTCACCCAAGTTATAAAACCAAACTTCCTTTCCTTTTTACCTACACCCAGCTTTCCTGAGCCTAAAAGGTAACATGGCCACAGATCCTAAGGCTGCCTTTCATAGTTGCTAGGCTTAGTCTACAACCTCACATGCATGACAAGTCACAGAAGTGTTAATGATACTACGTCGGGAAACACACAAAGATCCTGACAAAGGGACAGAAACTAAAAGGACCCTAGAAAGACTGACTGAGAACTGTAGCCTTTGCTCTGGCCAGTATGAAGCAAATTTCACTAAATTTTCCAAAAGCCCTTTCCTCCTTGTTATCCTCTTTATTAGAAAATGACTATAGGAGCCTGGGGAGATAGCTCAGTAGACTAAACGCTTGCCTGGCAAGTGCAGTGTCCTGAGTTCAATCCCTGGTACTGCAAAAAAAAAAAAAAAAAAAAAAAAAAAAAAAAAAAAAAAAAAAAAAAAAAAAAAAAAAAAAAAACAAGAAAAAGAAAATGATTATAGACTTCAGTCACCTAGGTGAGCTCCTTTTGGACAAGATTTCAATTCTTGGCTGGGACCCATGATGTCCTACTGGAAGAGAATCCTTAGACTACACTACTAAAAACATAAATACAATGGCTTATCAATCTCATATGTACTGCTCTACTTAAAAAGTTAAAAAGAAGATCGTCATGGGTTGTGATGAATACAATACCCCAAACAGGAGCAAGAAGTCCCTCTGCCCTGGACGTTCATCCTTCTCCAACCTGCCTGAGGCTTCTCTTTATCCTGCCAGCTGGCCACTCTTCTTCTGGCTCTCTTAGGGCACAGTGCCCCACCTCCCTAAAGAGTTTGGCATGATCTAGAATTCCTTCCTAGCCACTTGCTCCAGCATGCTCTGCCCAAGTGATGCCTCACTCCGTAGCTTGTTCCCTGAGGCCAGGGCCCACACCTCTTCAAAGCTGCCATATAGTAGCTTTTCAGTGGATACGGGAATCAAATGCACAGCATTTCTCAGCCTGTAAGGGTTGAGTCCAGAAAACACACAACCTGCCAGACTTTTGAGTCACCCTATACACTGCCTTCACAGAGACCTTACATGTAAAAAAGGGGGCAGATAGTCTCCTAACTCCATAGTTCCCTGAGTGCATGGCCACTTCATTGATTCCTCATAGATGAGAGGACTTTGAAGGAGCAAGCTCACCAAAGGAGTCAGCCAAAGTCATCCATTTGAACATACAAATGCAAACTTCCTCC
>PVKA01000250.1:112806-170387 GCA_004027165.1 Ctenomys sociabilis
AATAAACAGTTTCCTCTGAATGAAGACTAGTGAGCATCCTTTAGGACAGAGACCAAAGGATGAGGGAAGAAACCCGGGAAGGGCTGGACAGGTTGCTAAAAGCTAAAAAATGGTCCTGAGGGCTGTTCTGGGGGAGAAACCAAGTTGTAGACTGGCCCTCGTGTCACACAGCTCAGCCAGCAGAAGGGGGCACTGTAGTGCAACCTATTTAGGATGCAAATAGAGCGCTTCCTGAGCTGCAGATGAAAACTGGTGGAGCTGTCTCTTCCTGGGACCTATGCAGTACTAAATATTGAATTCCTGCTCACACTCCTCACGGCAGGTCCTTAATAGAACTCAGGATGGTATTACTTAATGTGAACATTAAAAGAGAAGGAATCACCAAGTAAAGAAAAGGAGTGGCAATCTTACTATAAGAGAATTCAAGTCACCCAGCTCCAAGAAGATTTGAGCACTCAAGTTGAACTCTTTTATGAAGTCTAGATTGACAATTATCCACCACAGATGGATTATGCAATAGAAGAAGAGAGAGCCTGAAACTGAACGATGGAGGGATTAAGAGAGGGAGAAAAGCGGTGGGAACGGATCAGAAGCAAAAGCAAGAGGGAAGGGAAGACGGAAGGATGCAGAGAGGGAAGGAGGAAGGAAAGGGCCTCCTGCTCCACAGGGTGGAGTTGAAAGCAGAGACAGTAGGCTGCTCCAAGGATTACAGGCAGTGCCAGGGAACTGGGCACTAGAGAACACCACCCCTCTCACTTCCAAAGAAGTGAGACAAAAGACCCAGAACAAATTCTCCAGCTTCCCAGAACCAGGGCAGCTGGTATTTCAGTTTTATTTTCTGACTAAGTCAGGTATTCGTTCTGCCAAACCAGTTTTCCTTTTCCCCTTTACTCTAGCCAATTCCTGTTTTCTTGAACTGGAGCTCCCTAAGACTCATCAAAAACACGATTTAATTACATCTCTGAAAAAAAGAGAAAGGGAGGAGTGTAAACATGACTCCTTTTTATCTCCTGATACATCTGGACAAGTAGACAATGTGCTAAAACAAAATAAATCTGCCCTGACAGTCACATCAAAGAGTTCAGCAAGGGGCTTGCAGCTACTTAAAGCACAAGAATGCTGTTGCTAAGCGTCGGCCTACAACCTATCAGTCTTTGGAAGAAATGCTTTTTTCTTTCTTTAAGGGGGAGCTGAGGAAAGTTAGAGTGGGAATCAGCCTGCAAAAGAAGATTGGGGATTTTCAAGGATTGTGAAGCTTTAAATGAACTAGGAGGGAGAGGTTTTGTGTTATGCTTTCCCTCTGACACACTGTCTATATTTTTATAAAGGTAGCATATGGGAACTTTCTAGAAAGGGCTATTTAGGACTTACAGAAATAGGTATTCACACAGAACACTTGTACACAGGTTTGCACCATATCTCATTGCTGTGGATTTCTCAGGATGACAAAAGCTGAATGCTAGCTCAGGGTCTGGGGAAATATCTCACATTTACCAAAGTCAAGAGTGGAAAACCCTTAAGTCGCCATAATAGAAAATAAATCATCCAACATCAGAAACCATGAACACTTTTCTCAATGCAGGAAATGGAACATCTACTCCAAGGAACACAACGCAAATGGAAACAGAACCCGCCCATCACCTGAAAACAAGAAGCCAAGAGAGAACTGCCGCGCGGGTGTGAACCAAAGACAAGAACGGGGCCAGCTGAACCAAAACACATACACAGATTCATAATCAGCAAGTTCACAGGAAAATACAAAATAGAACTGACCCTAAAATCTGGTGACACCTTCAGCATCCTCCCAGCAAAAGACACAAAAGAGACAGAGATGCTGTGAAATTCACTGTGATCTTCACTCCCTGCTCTGGTCCTCGGGAGTGGCCATCAGAGAGGTTTTCCTCTTTCCATGAACACATCCTCAGGTGGGAGACAGCCCCGTTTCTTCCCTCCAGCAAGGCTACCAAACGTACTTGTTCCGTGTGGAAGCTACACTAAATATGAAATGCCATTGTTGAGAGGCTGCACCCTGGGGACCCGAGGGCACTCTAGAAAAGCAAAAGCCAGCTCAGAACAGCCCACGAGCCCTCGGTACACAACAGACAATGCCACAGAAATTCTGTCCTTGTAAGAGAAGGGTTCAAAATACAGCATGGTCCTCCAGCCAAGGGAAGCTGTGAACATTTTAAGTGAACAACTTACTGTTTTCTTTTCTCAGATCAAAGGAAACAAAATGCTGAAACTACTGTGATCTCCACACAGGATACCTCTCCACAATGTGAACAATTACCAAGTCGGTGATATTGCACAAATAAATAACACTTACTATTATCTCCAGCGTGATCATATTTATTAAACAGTGACGGAGGGCAGCAGTAACCATTTTTATTGTCCCATATAGCTCCTATTTTCTAATTAAACAAAAGGTTATTTCTACTGTTAACATAGCCATTTGTCTAAGTTGGGTCTTGCATAATACTTTTTGCCAAGCATGACAGAATATAAGAAATTAGGCTCTGTGGTTGGTTTTGTTTTTTTGTTTTTAATTTTGCATGCTGAGCTGCTACTTAGAAAGCTCCATCGGTTCATAATCAAAGCAAGAGGCCATTGTGTGGTGAGTTCATAAATAAACTTGGGCAATTTTTCCTAAAACATGATGAAGCAAGCACTTGGTCCTACCCTTTAGCTTCAATCCAAGGGCAATGGTCTGTATTATTAAACATATAGGTCAAGCCAGCTCGCGCTTCTCTGTCCTGTGGGATGTTTTCGAAGCCACTATCACATTACCCAGATCTGTTCTGTGGCTCCTAATTATTCCTCTTGGCAGCTTTGGATTTCAAGCAATTCCTCTCACATGTATGTAAAAATTTATAAGCTGGTTTGTATAAGAGCATGAGTTATTTTTTTACTGTTTATAATGGCAGAAATACCTAGTGGAAAATGCACTAATTTCATGGACCAAGATAATTGCAACTTAATAAAGTCTAAGTTATGTCCTCTGTATCTTCAAGACTATTTGCCGTCGATGTATGAAACTGCAATTTTTAAAATTTCAAGATATCTTCAAGTGCAGGGCCAGCTTTCTCCTGCACATCTTATCCAAAAGTCAAGAAAATAAAAGCATGGATTTTCCCTTCATCTTCAAAATTTATTCTGGTCCTGCAGTATCTATGGATTTGTCACTCTGTACAAAAGACTGAGAGAAAGAAGGGCACCTGGTGTCCCCTTAGCATGGCCCATACCTACTTTGTTTAGTTTTCCAACTTTCTACAGAAGATCAAACACCCCATAGTGGTAACCTTGAAAAAATGATATGCTGTGTTTCCAGATTCCCATTTTGTGTTCCCAAGTCTTCTTGACTCAAGGGCCTGCTCTTTGTAAAGTAGTAAGAGAAGAAAATAGTAATAGAAGAAAATAGTAGTAAGAGAAGAAAAAAATAGAAAGGAATAAAGTGAGTCAACTTCACTAGGAAGAGAAACCAAAGCCAATGCTATAGGTAGGTCTAAATGGAACAGACCAGGGGTGACTAGGCGAAAAGTTGATTCCAGGAGAGAAAGACACACAAAGAATATGTTCCTTCTTTTGGTTTCCACATGTGAAGTATATTAGAAAGGTACTAATGCCTTTGTAATGTGAGAAAATTAGGACTTAAAGAACCTTATTGCCCACCCCAAGAATTGGTGACTCAACCAAGGTTCATTGCAGCTTTCTCGACATGGTTGCTGGACAGTGACACACCCCCTCATCTTCTGCAATCATAGCAGGAGCTTAAATTTTATTCCACGAATCCTAAGTGGCCCGTAAGCAGCCATACAAATGTCTAGATTTAAAAACATGTTCTGCACCATAAGTGGTAACCTTATATGGGGGGGGGATCACAGATATCAGATTTAACTTTTTTAAGTACTGGAGTTTAAGTTGTAGCACTGAGAGATATTCTCAACCTTTTTAAATTTTTACTTTTAAGGCAGACACAGTGACCAGCGTTCAATTCCCCAGCATGCTGTAGCTGCCCCACTGCCGGAGCATCCTGAGAAGGGCATTGAGACTGGGCATAGTGGCACATGCCTTTAATCCCAGCTCTTGGAAGGCTATAAACAGGAGGATCACAAAGAGTCCAATCTACATAGTGAGACCCTGTAGACCTTATAGACCCTGTACTAAAATACAATCAATCAATCAATAATTTTACTTTTAGACAAGGTCTCACTAAATTGCAAGGTTGCCATCCAACCTGTGATCCTCATGCCTCAGTCTTCAGAGCACCTAGGACTACAAGTGTGAACCACGGTCCAGCTCAATGTTTCCAGTATAAAAATACTTATGACTCTTGAAATTACCACCCATCAGATATATTCACAGACATATGGTTAGTTGTACATGAGTTTCTAGTTAAAATACTTACTTGTTTAATTTATTCTACAATTAAAATATACCATGAAAATATTTTATAGCTACCATGGTTAGTTCTCCTGGTTTTTGAATGAATTCAGGGTTTCTATTATTTCTCAGAGATTAGTTTAGGGGTAAGAAGAGATGAGAAGTATTATGCCCTTTATAGAGATGTAAAGCTGGAAGCTGGCTAAATTAACCCATTTCATCTGAATCTTAATTCTTCAAAGCTTCAGTCTCACGGCCTCCATTTCTTTGAACTTAGAAATACAGGCATCTTTCTAAAGGACAAACTCATTTATCCCCACAATTAACCCAAGAGTCACTTTTGGTGTTTTCCAATAAAAACACAAGACGGCAGAGTGAAAAAAAATGCTTCTGTCCCTCTAAATGCCAAATGTTTCCCACTAGACACTGTTCCCAAGAGGGTTCAGGAAGTGAGACTGTCTCTTCAGGGATTATTCCCACCAAAGGAAAGGATGGGTCAAAGACATTGTAACCAATCAGTCATTGTCCAAACAGATCAAGTGAGAAACAGAAGGGATGCAGGACCCACCCATGCCCTCCTTCCAGTGTCAAGATGCAGTGTGGTCTTCTGAGCCTTGGTGATATCTGTCGAGAGATATCTGAGGGTTTTGATTACCTGGAAGAAAATGGATAGAATACCTAGATGAGCTACAAAGCATAACCTCTCCCTAAAGGAATGAACATTAATGCAATCATTTTCCCAGGCTTCCCAGTTCTTAAAGGTTCTATTAGCCATGCAAATTGCAGGACTCCTGAGAGACCCAAATATCCCAAAGCACAGGGCCACATACAGTGTACATCACACACGCCATGCACATGCGCGTGCACACATGCACATACACACAGCTCTTCTCTTCCTCTCTCACTAGCAAATATTCCTAGTGTATACTCAAGAGGAACATCTGTCTGGTCCTATTGTAAGTCCCCCTGGCTCATCGGTGCCAATTTGTCTTCAGCTTTAAACTGCTTGATTAGAAAATAATGGCCAACCTACAGTATTTCCCCAACTTTTTCATAGCTAGAAGAAAATTAAGAACACTATGGCTTCTAAGATGGCTTCTTCTCAGAAGGTTGGGTAATGTGATGCCAAGGCAATGGCATAGTAGTAAGAGGTAGAGGAAAGAGAAGACTCATCCATGAAGATTCATCATCGTCCTCTGCCATGGAGTAACAGAACCATTTTTTTAAGGCCAGTAAGAGACTTAGCAGACAGTTTTGTTCCATGGAAGAATGATTTGTAGAAAGTAAGGCTTTAAGACACAGCTCACACTAAATTCCCTAGACCACTTGTCTCCACAAATTCTGCTCTGCCTCCAAGGATCAACCTAAGCATCATCTCTTGGTGACCCCCAAATCTCCTGGGATGGCAAAGCACTTGATGGGTGCCTGTGTTAAGGTCAGCAGCCGTGAATTAATCTCTTGGCAGATGTAAGAACCTATAAGTAAGAGGCAATTTCTTCGCCACCTTTACAAGTTTGGCACTGGTCACAGGGCTGACACCCTGGAGGTCCTTAAACCAGGTTCAGTCCATAAATAAGTACAGGTCAAGGGGAGAGGTGGCAGCCATTGATGATGATTTCTGTCTATCCACCTTCCTCTTCCACGCTGCTTAGAAGAAGCTGACAGTGCCTCAACCACATTAGGCTGAAGTGACATGGGATTCTTTAGCACGCAGCTGGTACCAGCTCCTTCTCCTTGCTTCTCACTGGTTGGGGGTGGGGGCCAGAGATGTTAGCATGATGTTTTACGCAGCAGGCACAGCAACGAGGCGCATTTTTAATGATTTACCAGTTCTACTTGACTGAGCCTGCACCCTGTAAGTGGATCATATGATCAGTGATCACAAGTTAAACTGCTTTTGTTGCTTGCAAGGCATGCGTGGTGGGCTGGCCACACGGCACCAGCCGCTCACACGCAGCTGTGTGTAAGACAAGGAGGGGTTACGTACAACAGGCAGCTAATGGCTCATACCAGCAAGCCCTCAACTTCAGTTGGCACATGAGGCTGAATTTTAAAAAGGTAAATGACCTTGCAACTGGGAGTTTTAACTATGTGCTTTTACCTATTTGTACCCAGATAAGTAAACATTTGCAGCATGCCAGAAGACCCTGAAAGCACTATTATAGCCACCGGCTAATCCCTGTCTCTGTGGCTGAAAAACTTCAAAACAAACCAGGGGTGGGGGAAATATCATTTTCTGCCTCAAGTAGCACAAAGGTAAAGGAGGGCCATGGTGATAATGACTTCCATTTGTTATAACTTTCAGAAGTCACCAAGGTTCCAGTCCTAACCAGCTGCCCACATTTAGGAGACTACTTTCCAGAAAGAATGGCAGAAAGAACAGGCCCCGGATGGAGAGGATGATTCTAGGCAAAGCCACAAAACAACTGCCTCCTCTTGTCAGTGAATGCAACACAAGAAATGAATCTTCAGCCTTGTTCTACTCCCAGAAAGGGTTACTTCTCCTAACCAATATCACTCAGGACCAGCAAAAACAGGCTGATCTCAGTTCTCTTCTGCTTTTAAGCTCAAATCGTCAGGGCAATGTGCGTGCCTGACAGGCCAGGCTTTCTGTCACAAATTCTATGCATCTCACTCTGGGTTAGCACATCACCAAGGGCCCTTTGGAGGTGCCCAGCTGCAGCAGGGCTGCTAGATCCATGTCTGAAGTCAGGGCTAACCATGAACGCATCCCAAAGAATGGAATATTTGTGATTTACAATGTGAGCAGGAACTTTAGTAATGCTGTTATTTTAAGAACTCCTCAATCAGTGGAGATTAAGATAACAGTTATTGCAACATACACTGAGAGCTTCAGGAGAACAGACAGAAGATATTTGTGAAACAGTTAAGGCATTTTACAGGCAATGAATCAAAAGAGGGCAGTTTGGTGGGGCGTGAAGATCCAGGGGCTAAGAGCTGTAAGCCCGAGGCTCTTCCAGGGCTCTGTCCTCTGGAGCTGCAGGACTCCAGACACATCACACCATAGCACTGCATCAGAGATCCCTGAGCCCTACTGTGTGTCAGTAACCACACTTGGCAACAAAAAAGGAATATCCAGGCTTAGAGCATCACTAGGTGTCACTCATTAGGTTTATACAAGTGAATTTGTAAACAAGAAAAGCTGCACTCTGACACTAGCCACCATCTGGTGAACCCAAATCATCTTTAAATGACCAGGAGCACCTTCTTCCCTGTGCTTCTGTTAACACAGGTCATGCTAATGAGGTTGGTTTCCATCCATGAGAGAAAACAGTATTCCTCGGTCCAATATACAGTTTTAATAAAGCTTATTAAATTTCCATTGATCCATATGCAAAAATAATTTGTTTACAATTTGAACTCAGCCCACTAAATGGTGTCTAACTCGATAAAGGAAGAGGCTGAGAAATAACAGCTGTATGGCTATTAACACATTATGCCATTAAAAACACTACACAGTAGAGTTTGGTGACTGAGTAAAAGTTAACCCCTTGGATAGCTCTCAATATGACATGAATTTTACTTTGCAATGGGGGAACTAGGGATTTAGAAAGACTCTCCAAATTTTGAATAAATCTGAACGACTGCCTGTGGCTTTGTGGTTCAACTTTCTAGGCACCTCCTCTATTTGAGAAAACTCAGCCTCAGGCAGAGAGGACAACAGGGTAAGAAGGTTTAGAAAGATGTCTTAGGACTAAGTAAAGCAGGCTCTTTTGATAGTTAATGCCCACAGAACCCTATATTTTAAGTAGTTTAATAAATTGTTTAGTTTCAACCAGGGTCAATGAGGCCAGCATCAGGGTACTATCTTTTGTAGACAGTTACTTTTACTTGGAAATCTTAACTGCAACTCAATCAGTGAATTAATAACAAATATTCACAGAGTGCTGAGAAAGGCAAAGTTGCTAATTTCAGGTTACATATTGTAGAGACAGGGGGATAAAATTAAGAGACATGAAGGACTGAAAACAATGAAATCCTCTGTTGTATAATTCTGAGGATGTATCAGGCCCAAAGAAAAGAGGTAAAGATTAACACAGTGATGATTTCAGGAAGAAAATGGATTTGAGCCATGCCTTGAAAAGAGGGATGGTTTTCATGGGAGTTAGGTAAAAATTAAGGATCAAAAGTTCAGGAGGGGTTGAAGATACAGGTGGGACCAGAGAGGTGGAGCAGAGACAGCGTAAGCCAAAGTAGGAAGCAAGAAGCAGTAAGGATGATGTTAGTCCTCTGTTATTCCTTCCTAGTAAGAGTTTCTCTGCACCATCACACCACTACACAAGCCGAGAAGAGGGAGCATTCCAAGCGGTGGCAGTGCTACCGAAAAGACAGTTCAGCCCTGAGAAAATAAGACCTTGTTTGGCCTCTAAATTAGTGACCATGTGATCTTTCAAACTCAAAGAAAGTATTTCCAGTCAGGCTGGGGATGGTAGAGCACTTGCCTAGCTCAGTACTGTTTTAAAAAGAAAAAGTCAAGTGGGAGAGGAGTCTGGTAATTGAATGGTTATCTTGTTTCACAGATGAGAGCTAGCAGCCAAGTACAGCTATTCTTCAGCATTAATTTATTTGCACGCACGTATATGACTGTCACTTATTTATCAACTAACCCAATGTATTTATTTTCATAGGTTATCATATGAAAAAAGAATGGACTGAAAATATGCGGGCTCATTTTGACATCCACACTATCACAGTACATTTTAGTTACAAAGGATCCAGCATCCTAGGAAGTTGGCCTGTCCAGCCTCCCATGTGACTGTAGATGTCTTTTCTGTGAACCAGGACTGAAACCTCCTGCAGCCTTGGTCACAGCTCTTTCAGTACAAACACCATGCCATTCTGCTTAATGAGAGCCTTCAATGAAATGTCTCTTAAGCTTGACATCAAAGTTCCCAAGCTTGCTTCAGTAGCAATCTACATTGTGCCACAGCTCCTGTCTCTGCTCATAGCAACCCACAGCCCTAAGTTTTTCCTCTATCTACAGACTCTACTTCCTCATCCATACTCTCCTGCTTCAAATTTGAAAGGAAAGTCTATCTATTACCTCCATCTCCCCTATTCTAGCCCAAGCATTCCCATGGCACTCAACAACCTGGTCCCTGTCCTCTCCATTGCTTTCTTTGCTTTCCTTACAACACGAAGCCCTGTACAAAATGTAGCCATTCAGATGATGCGTGAGCTACATGGATCTCAAGAACATTCTGAATGTGACCCAAAACTTCCATTAGACCCAAATCAGTAATCCATTCCCATGCCTCTGATGGAGTACATCCAATCTCAGCCAAATAAAATATCTCAATTTCCTTGATGTGAAACATGGTCAGCCCAGACCTCTCAAGCACATGCTCCTATAATTGATTTTTTTAATAGACAGATTGGACTGCAAGCTTCCAGTCCTATTAAATTTTGCTTGGTAGGTTTAAGACAATGCTTTAACTTTTTGTAACTACTTGGAACCATAACCTAAAGCCTATGGTATGTTCTGACCTCCCTAATTTGTACTTTGAAATTTAACAAACAAGACCCCTTCTACCTCTTATAAGACCCCTTTCTAGCTCTTTCTAAGTTATTAATAAAAATGTTGTCTGTATCAGGGACAAAGCACAAATTCAAATCTGGAGCTAAGATATATAGATAAAGCCTGATGTTTAGGAAATAAGATGAAACACGTTTCACATATTCTTTGGGCACTGTAACAATAGATACCAAAAGATGATCTCATTACTATAAAGGTAAATACTTAAATGAACTTTGTTAGTTAGTTTTCCTAAGACCTATGCATATAAAGTTTGGAGCAAGGAACAAAATACTTCTAGAGTAAGTGCTCTCAACCTAACAAAGATATCTGAAAAGACCCAAAATCAGAATATACTGCTTTCTAAAAGGTGAATACAAGCATAACCTGAACACAAAAGAAACAGTTCATTTTCTTCACTGATCAAGAATTTAATACCTGGAGACCAGGCGTGGTGGTGCACACCTGTAATCCCAGCTCTTGGGAGGCTGTAAACAGGTGGATCACAATGAGTTGGATCTAGTAGTGAGACCCTGAACACCCTGTAGACCCTTCCCTAAAACACACACACACACACACACACACACACACACACACACACACACACGAAGAATTTAATACTGGAAGGACTTGTTCTGTTCCCTCTACTCCAAGAGATTGTAAAATGGAGTTAATTGAACAAACACCTGTACAGCCAACAACAGCACAACCATGTCTATCCATTCCTCTTCTACCAAGGGGACAGGGAAGGTGTATTTGGTATAAGTAGAGCTCAAAGAAGCAACCCCCAAATTTCACGCTGTGGTTGAACATCCATTTTACAATAAAGCAGAAAATAAGCAGATTTAAGGTAGCTGGGTTGTTCTCAGAAATAAATGGGAAGGATAGAAACTGCTTGAACATGAGCTAGAATCTTATATAAAAGGTAATGTAAATGGGAATTTCATATTTGTAGAAATAGTAGATGACACTGCCACATGTGGCCTTTAGTTAACAAATTTCACTGATCACCAAGACCTCTGAAAGTCCTAATGGCTGTCTTCTTAATGCTTGAAGATGAAGGAGCAAGCCATTTTTTCATGAAAACTCTTAAAATATCATGCAAATTCTATATTGCAATGCTCCTCACATGTCAAATCACCAATAATCACATATGTGATACCATTAGAAAGATATTTAGAACTGAAAATGCTATGAATATAAACACAACACTCCATTCTATAAATTTTCACATTTTTCTAAATGTTACCAAAAATTACCTTGTTTGGTAGCTTCCTTGTTCTCAGGACCAGTTTAAGGTAAACACTTTTAGGTGTGATAAAAAGAATATGTTGAATGTCTCAATAACAAAATTATTAAAATTATAATATAGTGAAAATACATTGTTATTAATTTTCCTCCAAATATTTCTCCCTAATTCAAAACCCACTTTTCCCATTCTTCTTGCCACTTTCTGAAGCAGTTCTGAACATCCTCTCTCCTGTGTGTCTTTAGCTACATTGTTGAGGCTGCTTCCATGTGCTGGTTCAGTTCAGAATGTTTACCTGTCATGGTCATTTTGACTTTTGGAAAGAGTCAGAGCCTGGTGTCAGATCTGACAAATAAGGTGGATAAAGACACACTTTTAACTTGACAGAAATTGCCATAGATAACTGAGCAATGTGAGCAAACACTGTAGCGAATGTCTAATGTTTAAAAAGTATTACAATAAAAGAAATGCTGTCATTAATCCCCCTCAAAAATACTCCCCTTCACTCCCTTGCATACATTTTTATAGATATAGAGCTGTATGGATAAATGAATTTTGTCTAAAGATGCACAGCGAGTCAAACACAATACGTGTTTTCCTTCTTTGCATATTTGTAAACATAATAATCTTAATTAATTGATTTCCAACATTTTATAGTTGTCTTTTGTTTCCAAGTACTGGAGCCACAGTGTCTAATCACGTCTGTGGTACCTTAATGCTCTCTTGGGCAGAGAGCGAAAAGACTTCTCTCTATTAACTTCTTAGTGATGAATCCACAAGAAAGTTGTCACATGGGTGCACCTTAATGTCAGTCAATGTGGGCTTGTGTTGAAACATTAGCCTCACCTACCCAGAAAGCGAGAACAACACAAGCATATGTTTTAGGAATCATAAAGTAATATTACCGGGACTTGTCACCAGGAGCACCATTTGTTGATAAAATGGAAGTAAAGCCTATCATTATTTCATCAGTCTAGTCAATCTTCATTGGAAAAAAAAAAATACACAGAGATTTGCTGTTATAGTCCCAGCTACGATATAAGCAAAGATACTGCACATCCAACCACATTCCATGCCTAGCACCCATTATAAGGCAATCATTTGTCCACACAACACTGGGCTAGGAACTCCGGGACTGTCAGCGGCACAGAAAGGACAAAAGGTAGACCGCTTCCTGGAGAGGCAGCTCCCATTTCTGCTTTATCATCCCTCCAGCTGTGAGAGCTCGCCAGCGCCATCCTAGGACACCTCTGAATCTTCATTTTCCCCTCTGCCAAGTTGTAGACATCACCTTGAACTCCCTCAGTGGAGAACTGTGAACATGAACTGCGACACCACACCAGAGAGCTAGCTGAGTGCTTGGTACGCACTAGGAAGAACGACAATGCAGTCTTATTCCCTGTTCACTGAAAGCTTCCGGGCAACCTTGCATTGACCTTTCCTGACCTGAACCAGGTAATTTAGTGCCACTGTCATCATTAGGAAACATCCACCAAGGGTGGATGGGGCTTAACTCCTGCCTGACTTGTACGGCTCACTGATAATCTCATGTGTAAGTCTCTGGTCTTCTTTAAACAAATGGGTGCCCAAGTATGTGCAGGTACATTTCAGTACATATGTCTAAGCCCAGAAAAGAAAGCTTATAGAGAAATCTCTCAATAAAGAGGTAACTTGATTATCCTGGAAATTAAAGGCGAAAAAGCACAAAACTGATGAAAATAAAAGTCAGAAAATGAAAAACTCTTACTTATGGAAAATTTATTTTTTTTAAAGACATGGGTATAATCACAGTATTTCCACCTGCAATCTTAGGCAGAAGGCTGCTTAAAGAAAAAAACCCCACCAAGGGTCTTAATCAAGCTATTCCACTTAAAAGTATTAATGCTAAGTATGCAAACGTTCACCTGACTGATCATTAAGGTATCAAGAACTAATTTTCCTCCTTTTAAGAGCTTATATGTCACATCCCACCCCTTGGGCCTTCCAGAAATGCATTTAAATGCCTAACTGGGAGGAAGAAAAGCATTCCAGACAGCCAGGTGTTAGTGCTTCAGCCATTAAAACTCCAGTGATAAAATATCCCCCACAATTGTAAAACATTTCAGTCATTAGAAGATCATAAATAGATTAAGATGACATTTTAAATTATTACGACACCCTGTGTATAAAATGTACCTTGTTCATCACAATATCCCAGATGACTCTGACTCTGATTATCTGAAGTTGAAGATGGAGCCCGGGTGTTATTTATTTTGCAACAAGGGAGGGAGGGAAGCAGAGAAAGCAGACACACGGTGGCAACAGTGGATGCCACATCCTTCCTGAGGCACAGAAAAATCCTCGTTTCATTTTTGCAATTGAACCCATTTGCTGCTCTCTGAGCAAAACTAAACGTTTTTGTTTTATGTTGGGCAGATCAGGCCGAAGTGCAAAAGAAAATTGTCTCTCTGAATCCTCAACTTTGAACCCACCATCTACAACACAATAGTGCTCACTCTTCTTTAACTGAAAGGTATTAGAGCTCAGTATTACCTGCTACCAAAGTAGCTCACCGTGCATCTGTAAGCTACATATTCCCAGTACTGCTTCTCAAAGTGGACTGGCCTGTTACATTATCAACAAACAAGTCTGCCTTCACCACGAAGGCCCAGCAGCCACTTACACAAATATGGAAAATTCCCTTAGCCAGAGCAAGCTATCACCATCAGAAAAGAGGACAGAATCTTCAGTGACATTTCCATATAGGTAGTCAAATAATTAAAATTTTACCATTGTTTATAAGATGGTCATAAGAAATCAGTGACACAAATAGTTTATTCTTACTATAAACCCATGCTTTTCAACTCAATCATACCAAGCAAGCAAATTTCTTTGAGGGTTTCAGTTAAGCATTTTGGGGAAATGTGTTTAAGGTCTAATGTACTTTGTTTAAATTTATCAATTAACTGAAGGATTAGTCTCATTAAAGACATTGTAACACTCAATTGGCAAGAGTTTGGGGGCATTTAAGTGCATAAGAACGTGGATGATTCCACTGTACACTGGTTCTGCCAAAGACAGAGAGGCCCAATGTGGGCCATATAGTTAACAATGACTACAACTTAGTTTTGTCCTGAGTATCTCAAAGAATTTGTTAGAACTAAAGAAGTAGAACCCTGTAGGCACCAGTCAATCTTACACAAACACTATCCTTCAAACTCTTTCTCTGGTGTCAATCAGTGAAGGGCCCTATGTTTCTTTCAAGATCACACAAAAAATGTGTTCAGAACGAAAGATAGAAGATTGGTAACCTGATCCTATCTCTAGATGCTCCAGAGAAACTGTATAAAAGAAGGAATCAAAGGACAATCTATCCAGACAACCATTGATCCATTTTGTCTGAACACTTTTCAGAAGTAGGCACCATGTTTTTTGTTTGATTCATGAAATTAGAAAACAGCAAGTCTAATACTTTACTCCATGGTTAGACATCTTCCTCCAGCACATGACCAGAGTCATACAAATTTCTTCTAAATTAGAGGTGAAATAACACTATTTATTGGTTATTGGGCAATATTTCCTAATGCCTACTTCCTTATAATAGTACATAGGATAAAGCAAATGTTCCATATGTGTGGATCCCTTTGAGTGTTTTTGCATTACAACACTAAGAAGATAGATAGATAGATAGATAGATAGATAGATAGATAGATAGATAGATAGATCCATAGATAGATAGATAGCAAATAACATTGGAAATAGTCATAAGAGAAAGTGGCCTCATGTTATCCAAGGCAATTCAACCATTCTGATGATCTGGCAGGTACAGCTTAAGTCATCATGAAGAGAATCTCTATCTTTTCTGTCTGTAAAAATTAAAAGCCTGAGGGAATGAAAACAATTCAGTAATGTCCATGTGTAGGTTCATTTCTTTCTCCAAATGACCTGGCCTTTAAGGAAGTCTCCAGAAACAAGCACCATTGAGGTAGAGCTCTACGTCTTTTAGAGAAAGATCACAGGAATGTCTCTAACCCAACCTTCTATATTTACCTTTCCTTCATAAATATGGCCTTGCCTTCTGCTTAGGACACTGTCAATTATTCATCCATTTGATTTTTGAGCAGACTGTTCAAAGTTCTCTCTCATCTCACAGGCCTATGGAGGAAACATGGTCTTACAAGAGAACTTTAAATCAGAGGGGCTGAAAACAAGGCTTCTCTTGATCTGCATGGGTACTAACACACCACCACCTTTCCTAACTGACTGACTGGATCTTGTATACATCTCAAGAATTTTTCAAGAATTTCTCTGTCAACTCCACAAGAGTTTTTCCTGACATCTCACAAAATGAACCAGTTTGTCCTTATTTTGTAGCAATGTTGGAGGCTGGAGGTACAAATTTGATCAGAATATTTTTAAAGTGCTGTTCAGGATGCTTCTGTTAAATGAAATCTATGAAAGTCCATGGCTTGAGATGGACTCCTACAATAGCCCCGGAAGAACAGACAAAACCAGAACTGAGCTACTTCCACCAAAATTCCCTGTCACCAAACTAAAACTAAGTAGTTTCTCTGATGACTGTCTGGTTAATTAGGAGAGAGAAGATAGCCAAATTCTGAAACATTCCAGTTTTACTGGGAATGATAAGGAAGTTATCTGTGCTTTGCCTCATAAAAGAAAATAAATGGTTATTAAATCATCTACTTTTTGTCTTATACTATTCCTTGTTCCTGCTCAAAGTAACTTATTAAAAAATGACTGTTCTTGCCAAGCCCAATGAAGGACCTATTTTCAGATGGGAGGCTGCCCAATTCAAGAGTCACTAATAAAAGCCAATTAGATCTTTAACCTAAATTTGTTGCAATAGTTTTCCACCTGTACCCTAATAAATGAAGTGGAAATTAAAGCAGGAGCTATTTGAACCTGTCCTGATTCAAGGCTTGCTTACTGGATGTTTCTCACCTCTCTGTTGTAAAACTAATCCCAAGCCATTTATTCCACCACAGAAAGAATACTGAAATGGAATTAGAGTTCATATTAGGTCTGGCAGGTCCGCTTGTGGCTGGGGCTCCTCTAGGGGAGACTTGTTTATTTGCAGGTCCTTTTACAGAGCATAGTGAGAAGAGTTTTAGTTTTTAGCAAGCATATTTTCCCTGCTTGGAGGTGAATTAATAAGGGTATCAACAGAGAATGTTTATGACCAGTGTTAGAAAGTGGGTGAAACAAAACACATCTTATTTTGACTTATGAAGCTTTTGTTGGCTTTCCACACAAGGCGGGCTGGCATAAGTATTATTTTATTATAATTCAGTGTTGCTATCTTCAAATATTAACCCCTGCAGAAGATAGTAAAGAATCACAGTATCTCTGTTCTATGAGAGGAAGTGTTGAATTGGATGAAGACAACTGAATCACCAATAAATTGCACAAGACATGGACAATATGGTGGAGCATTGTCAGTTCTGACAGAATTCTGAAGGAATTCAGAACCAGATCTTTGTGGAATCTAGAGTGGGCAGGCAAGACGCCTATGAAGAGAAAATTTGGTCTGATCTTAAAAAAAGTGATGTGTTTGAATAGCAGAGAGAGAAAAAATTGTAAGATTGGAGATTGTCCATAGAGCCATCTATATACTGGGTAAGATAAGATGATCAGTCTATAGTTGCACTATAACTTAACTTAGGATGATTCAACCTGTTGATTTTTTTTGACTTACAGTGTCATAAAAGCCAATTTATCTATAAGACATTCAGCTAAATCACAGAACAGTATTTACTACATTATATGAGATACATTACACTCTACAATGAGATAGGCATCTTATAAGATGATTTTGTTCAACTATATTGTCTTGAACATGTTAAGTAGTCTAGGATACGGTGTTTGGTTAGGTGAGCTGTAGTAAATGCATTTCCAACTTACACTATTTCCAACTTACTATGAGTTTATTAGGATGCATGTCCATCATAAATTGAGGAGCATCTATAAAATAAATAGGACTGTATAACTAAATTCACTGTCAAAATATTCAGAGATGCAAACGAGGATTTTTCTGATGAAAGAAATCTCTTTAGGAATGAAAAGGCAAATGTGATAGATGTTCTTCTTCTTTTTCTTTTTGAAAACCAAGAATCAAAGTCAGGACCTTGTGCTTGCCAGGCAGGCGCTAATGCCACTGAGCTATAGGCTTATTCCTGTAGATGTTCTTTAAAAGATTTCAGCCCATTAAACTCAGAAACATGAGTTCAGGTATACATGATTGCATGGACGTACAATGTTTCACTTAAGATTGTTTGACGTTAGCATGGTAGAAAAACCATACACGCCCTCAGCATTCAGTAGAAACAATACTTCATTTTTTTTTTTTTTTTTTTTTTTTTGTGGAACCAGGGGTTGAACTCAGGCCCTTGTGCTTGCCAGGCAAGCGTTTATTCTACTGTGTTTCCCCAGCCCCCATACTTTGAATTTTGAACCTGATTTCTTCATGTACTAGTGACACATGATATAAAACTCTCTTTTGATGCTGGGTAGTGGTTATGAGCCACATAACATGAAGGCAAACAACTGATACACTTGGCATTCTGCATCGTGTTGTGTTGCCTGAATTTTTATGGTACAAGAATTCAATAAACGGCATGGGGCATTCAGTACTGCAACATAAAATGGCTTTGCGTTAGAAGGTCTTGCCCACATGTAGGCTAACAGGAGTACTCTGAGCAGATTTAAGGCGGGCTAGGCTAACTTCTGATGGTCATCAGCTTAGGCATACTGAACATATTTTCTACTTAGAGTGTTTGAAATGTACAGTGGCTTTGTCAGGATGTAACAACATTGTTAGTCAAGGAACAGCTCTATTTTCACAGAGATGCTCTTTTCAACAGCAGACACAATAGTATACTATGTATAAAAAATAAGGGCCAACCAGGGAAAGCAACACATTTGAGAAGAAGGTACCCAACCCAAGCATTAGCCCTATAGTTTCTCTGTGTCAAGGAGCCCTGTACCGCCCTGACATTACAAGCAGGTGAACCTAGAATTTGGTTTAAAAAAAAAGAAAGAAAGAAATTAATAAAACAATAATAAGGGGTAAATCCTTGTAAGGCATTTCTGTTCCCAGAAGAATAAAAGATTCAACTATAGGAGTTTAATCTATCACATGCCAGAACAAAACTGGGAGGCTTCACTCTGAGATATCTTAGATCCTTAAGATGTCTGGCAAAGCCTGCTCAAGTCTGCAGGCCAAGCTAGTCAGTTTCTTTTGCTGGAGGAAGCTACTTACTCTGCACAAAGGGAAGGGAGCTGGAGATCCTGAAGCCGCTGGTGGGTCTCTCTCAACTGCTGCTCACTCCATGTCCCCGTGGTCACTCCTAGGAGAGCCACTGAGAAACCTCAATAGATTACTGGTGTCTCTCAGAATGCAACTTGCAGTTGCTGACCAGTCACAGTCTGCCCATTTCATAGATGTGGAAAAAGTGAGGGCAGAAAACAGACAATGCCTGAGGCCACCAGGCGCGTTCTTGCACAGTCAGGTGTCAGAATCCAGATCAGCTGATTTCCAGCCCCATGTTTTTTCTCCCACCCCTCACCACCCTCTATGCTCCAGTGACAAATTTACAACGCAAGAACACCATGGTGAAACAGGGCATCCAATCAGGAGTCTCCGGAGGGAAGATCGTCACCTCCCATGTTATGTCAAATATGGATATTTATAAAATAATGGAGAAACTGGCATTAGAAAGGGTGTGCTGTGACGACTCCTTGAATGAGGGCCAGAGAGAGAAGAAAAGGCTCCTAGTGATCGCCGTACATCGACACTGCTTCCCCAATTAACTCCAAACAGACTTTGTCTGAGATGAAATGATTTAGTTTCAATGCAAGGTCAGTCCACATACCCGGAATAAAGATTGCAGAATATGCTTATTTGAACTGAATTACACTTGGTAGTTTAATAATATGAATTTACTGCCTTTTCAAGAGGGACTCTAGCACTGGGGAGAACTTTAAAATGCATCACACTTAAAACATAAAATTAAATTCAATTAACTTTTATTGGGAAGCTAATACATGAGTACCCTAGAGGGAGAAACGAAGCTCTCAGCTTTCTCAAGATTTTCAAATCCAGCCTCTGGAATGCAGGCCAAAGATTCAGGACTGGATCACTCCCTCATAAAAACTCTTCTCTACTGGTTTAACATCTATACTCTGGGAAGAGGACTGGGCCTAGAAGAGACATAACACCTAGAACAATAAATGGGTAGAAAACACTACCTATCAAATAAAAGACAAAAGGCCAACAGAGAGAGGAACATGGGAAGGTCCATGAGGTTACACGCTTGTTAAACCCTCCTACCTTCCTGCTGCCAGGATAGAGCTAGCCACTCACATTGACTTGCAAAAAAATTCTTAAGCCAACATTGGCTTTCTGGGGCCCTAATGCTCCCCCACTGTGCTGAGATACTTTAAGCATGTAGATGGCAATAAACAGGTTCAGGGTTATCTGCTTTGTGACCTCCTAATAAGCAATTATAACGTGAGCATGTTGGTCTCTGGGAAGAAACGGGATCCTGAGCTGATTGACAATCTGTATTGTGGAGACAGGATGAAGCGAACTCATTTCTTCACTCAGCAAAGATTTAATGAATTCTTAGTGCAAGTTATGTCACATACTAGGCACTAGAGATTCTAAGTGAATGAAACCTAAATATGACTGTCCTTTTAGCTATTTAGGAAAGGAACATAGGAGAAAATGAGGAAAGCAAAAGCACTCTTAAACAAAAAATACAATATCCCATTAAAATCAATGTTAAAGCCAGGTATATTGACATATATCTGTAATCCTAGCCCTAGGGTAGGGTGAGGCAGGGTTATAAGTTCTAGACTGAGCAATTTAGAAAACATCTCATAATGAAACACACACACACACACACACACACACACAGAGAGAGAGAGAGAGAGAGAGAGAGAGAGAGAGAGAGAGAGAGATGGGGATTTAATTCAATTTGAAGGCCCTGCGTTCAATCCCCAGGGTCACAAATAATATTTTTTTAAATCACCAGGCTTAAACTCAGTAAACAACTGGTTAGCATTTGTTCCTGACTGTATCAGTTTCCTGTTGGCTGCTATAACAAATTCCTATGAACTTAGTGGCTTAAAAAAACATGAATGTATTGGTTTATAGGTCAGGAGACCAGAAGTGCAAACTAAATGTTCCCCTGCCTTTCTCAGCTTCAGAGAGTTGCCTCATTCCTTGTGTTGAAGACCCTTCCCCTATTTTCAAAAGCACATGCTCCAGTTCTGCTTGCTGTACCTCTCTGACTCCAGCTCCCTCACCACCCTCCTCAGAACCCCTGGGGGATATGCCGCTCCATCTAAGATGTTCAATCCTACCTACAAAGGCCCCTTAGCAGGCAACAAAGTCCGATTCGCAGGCACTAAGGGCTGCAGTGTAGACACATTTGTGCAGCCATCATTCAGCCTACCACAAACACTGAAGTATAGGGAATTTGAGGGATACAGGGATGACATGAGCTCTTGCAGATGTGACCAGTAAGGCAGAGGGGTGGGGATGCCTGCCTAGCATTATTCTCATCCTCTTCTGAAAAGCAGTGAGGAAAAACATTGCCAGTAGGGTTAAATACTATACCAGTGTCCCAGTTTCAGCTCAACCCAACACCTGGATGATCTCAGTCAAGGCACACAGCTTCTTGGAACCTGTTTCCTCATTCCCAAAATGAGGATCACACCAGTACTCATTTTTTAGCTATATGGGGATTAATGCGATGATACATACAGCACTAACTGTGGATATGGTAGGCATTCAACAAAAATTAGATAATAATTATTGCATTTAGTTGCTGGCTATCTAGCCTGGATGTAAACCCATCATGGCCGGGTGTTTTAAAGGCCTCCATCAACATAGATCTTTGCAACTTTCAGAACTCCCTCATGCCCCTCCCAGAATTTTGACCTATCCTTCAAGCCCTAGTTTTATTCATTTTCTTTCTATTCTTTCCCAGATGGGAACGATAACTATGTTCCACTTATTTACGACTATCACTTGTCTTGTTATGTCTAGCTTATTTTTTAAGCACTATACGTAGATTATAAACTGCTTGAGGGCAGATGGCATTTATCTCAGAGAGGTGACCACAGTAGATAATCAATTAACTGGTTATATAAGCTGATTAAAGAGTTTATTCCTCACAGATCAGTAGGGGAAACCCAATTCTGATCTCAATTAGAGGGGAGCCAGCTGTACACCCCTGAGGTCCTCTGTAACCTTGACATGGAGGGCCTGAAATGAATCTAATCTTCATCTCTTCTTTACATCCGGGATTCAGCGTTCCTTCTACCCCAAGATAATGAAGATGCCTCTCCCTTCATCTGTACACCAAGAAGCTACAAGTATCAGCTGCACCCTGCCAAGGGAAAACAGGAAACAGACTTCTCTTTGGACACAGAATTGAACAAAGAGCTCCCACCAGTCCAAGCCAGTTTGAACCAGTCTATGCTGCCCTGAAATCTTCCCCCTCCTCCCTCCTGGGGCTGGCAGGATGACAAGGAGTCCATCGCTGGCTTCAATCTTTGGCCTTCTAACCAGGAAAGGACTTGTGAAGGTGAATGGTTTGCAGACGAAGGGGATATAAAAGAGACAAAACCAGGATAAAAATTAAATAAAAAGTAGCTGTCTTAAACTGTAATTGCAGTCCTCTGCTGAGCACGCTTGCAGATATATAAATGTGATTTACCATCAGCTTGCAACTACAAATCAGGTCTTGAGAAACACTTGTGCTATGAAATTGTTTAATCTCATCAAGCTCTGCTTTCACAGCAAGCCATAAATCACAAAGTCTTTGTTATCATAGACCTCCACCAGCGCCTCTCCGGCAGGCTATGGATCGTGGGTATATATAATCCTGACTGCACAAACACTGGGGTCGACGCAGGCTGAAATACTTTCATAATAGCCACTGTGCAGCTGGTGGAACACAAGCCTATGATGGATATCTCATTTCCTACAGTCGGCATCTATTTCGAGCAAATTATTACCACATAAATTTCTTGTCAACAGAAACGGCCAATTAATTAAGTTAAAAATTTACTTGTGATCACATCTACAAACCAAATAGAACTGCAAGGCAATTTTCCAGTTACTGAATATACTGCAGGTCAGTTTAATGAATAATTTTTAACTTTGTCATAAACTCAAAGACAGGCTAATATCTCCAGAAACCTGAATGGAGACCAGCTGCCGACAGATTTACACAAAATATATTTATGGGGAATTTGATTGCTGACATCTGGGGACAGAAATAAACTTTCTATAATTACAGAGGCATCTTTGCCATATATATGAATTTCTTTCACCCAAAAATGCAAATCTTTCCCCACAAGAAGGGTGTGTTTACATTTTTGGGCAGGGTTGCAACGCAGCTCAATGGCTCTTGGAAAAATCATTGCATTAAATTCCTATGCAAGTGATGAGTACATTATCATGGAGGAAGACAAGCACAAGTGAAAACCTGTTTATCTCTGCCCACCACCTTCCTTCCACGTCCTGCAAGTCAGGACGCTCTCTTTTGAGACTGTGAGTTTCTTGGCACATACCCAGTAGGAGAAGCTGTGTTAGGAGGATTTAAGGCCCTGCCAGGTAGGGGCAGATTGACACAGTTTCCCTTCACAGTTATTATGCAGACCGACAGATCTAAGAGGTCAATAAGGCCAGCAGAGGGCCCTTCAGAAGTCCTGCTCTCACCGCATCTCTTTGAAATGAAGAAAATCCATGGTGCTGGGATTGAGAATAACGATCTTTGAGGTCCTTGCCCACCTGTCCAGATGATTATGAAGGGTTTGGGCTTGGAGAACCTGTCAGGTCTGACTGCTAATGGGGATTTGTTCTACTACATAGAGGTTAGAGGTAGTATTACAGTTCCCAGGAGGAACATAATCTACCCAAGATCTAGAGGCACTTGGGGTCCTCCAAATCATAGCCCTGGTCTGTCTCGAACAGTTTCACTGATCTTAGTCCTCCACCAGGCACCACCACGTAAGCCAGCTGCACCATTCATTGTTCCCACAAAAATGTTCCTCATGTTTTATCTCGGTGACTTAAATCCTTCAAAAGATCTTTGAGGTCCTTGCCCATTTGCCTCCACTGATCAATTATCATCTTCAGTAGCCATGACTTTCCTCAGCTGGGAAAAGACCTTTCTCCCTCCTCTACCCCATGCTGATGAGTGAACCCAGGACCCTCATGCATAGCTACCTCAGCTCACAAGTACTTCTGTTCACAAACAGTTCCTTCTTAAATAAAAGCACTGGCCAAATTTTGCTTCCCTTCCCAAATTCCATATTGGGTGACAAGTGCAACAGAAGTGGCTTCTCCATGCAAACACAAACACAGCCATGTTCCCCCAAAATTGTAAAACCAATTAAATTCATGAACATGTACATATACATGTACCACTGCATATCCCCAGCTCTGGCTTTTTGAACACTGAGGCAGGATTTTGCAAGTCTCTGAGATGTCCAGGCTGGGCTTATACTTGTGATCCTCTCATTTCAGCTGCAGAGTGCTGGGATCACAGGCACTCTGGACCCTTCCTCCCACCCAGAACTTGATTGTCAAATTTTTTAAATTAATTTTTATTGAAGAACAAATAGCAATGAGACAGTTTCAAGACAAATTAACAGGACAGATTTGACAATACATTGCAAACTGTTTTTGTAATGTTTTGGTATCATACAAGGTGCATACATGATATTATACTTACAGACACTATTGTAGCAGATGTCTCTAGTCAGTGACTTAAGAGAGTGTAGCTGTATACTTATCTTATTTTTTATAGCTGAATTGTATCTCATATTCAATAATTAATATTTTCTACCTTGTTATCATCCTAGTGGTTGTCCATAGTACTAGAAGCAGACATAATATCTTGTCCAACCACTATTAGTGCAAATCTTGCTTCTCATAGAATCATGCAGAAGCACTGCATATTTATCCTAACTGTACTGTTTATACACACATCATGGTTCTTCCTTTGTATACCCCTTTTTTTGTCTAGACCTGTCAAAGATGGGCACTCCATTGTCATTAAACCAATTTAGGTGCCTGAACTCAGGGACACAATCCAACACAGTCCAGCAGTCCACAATAATAGTGAGTTATCTGAAGAAGTTGTTGACTGTAGCCATTTACAGCTCAACTTATTATTAAGGCCCCACATTATATATCTCATTTTTATACTTTTCTGCTGGATGGTTAAGACCGAGATAGAGTAAGACCTATATGATGCTGTCTGTCATGCCAGCTAGGACAGAATGCACAGTAATGAGTTCCCAGTCACTGAAGTGTTCAAGGAGATGCCAGACAACCACTGGGTGGAGATATTGTCATGGAGATTCAGTGTGTGCAGAGATCCAGACCAAGCTTCTGTGAGGGCTCCCCGGGTGTGGGATCCTAAGTCCTATCACCACCAGGTGCCTTCTTGGTAAGCTTCTTGTGGGCAAGGATCATCTGACTCATTCACAGTCTTCTCAGCACATCACCCAATACCTTTAAAAAGGAAGCTTTTGTACAAATATCTTGAAGGGCCGATGTGATGGCGCTTTCCTCGTACTTGCATTCAACTACAGCTCACATTTGATACACTAGGGCACCAGCATCACTAACTTGAGCAGAACTGACTATGGCACTGCCCTGTTTAGGGAATTTTGTTAAAATTCTGATAGTTCCAAGATGTAAAATACATGGACTCTCACAGTCTGATGGGAAGAAAACAAATCACACAGGGAGCTCCCAGTATGTCCCAGACAAACAAGGGCTGAATGTATGAGCAAAAGACCAATATGTAAAATGTAAAGTAAGACAGCAAACAGCTGTTAAACACCTGATCATGGTAATTTCCACCATTAGAGCAGACAATGCAAACAGGTTTGAGTCTGAGCACCTGAAAGCCACACAAAGATGATCCCACATAATTCTTTATTCTATGGTGGCAGGATCCAAACTCCCAGCCCAAATGGAACCAGCTTGTCTAAAGTCACTGAACTGGGGCTGGGGAGATGGCTCAATGGAATAAGTGCTTCCTGGCAAATGCAAGGGCCTAAGTTCAATCCCTGGTTCCACAAAAAAGTAATTAAATAATTAAATAATTAAATAGAATCACTGAACTGCAGGGCATAAGATAGTGTCCTAAGTACTTACCCCCCTTCTTTTCCATCATCCTCTAAGATTCATTACTTACTATCTTCCACAAAAACTTTAATTTTTCTTGTTAATTCCATATGCCCTGTCCCTGCTTCCAAGTACCACCATCTCAGCTCAGACTTTGGCTCCAGATGCTCTGAATTCACTTCCTGACAAGAGAACAGGCCTCAAAACTTTCCATTTGACAATGAACTTAATTGTAAAGACAGTGCCTAAACATCCAGTTTCATCAACAACATCCTCTAGATTCCATTCTATACCTCACCACCAACCCAAATAAAGGTTAAATCTACAGGATGACTGGATTCAAATATTAACCATTTACCAGTTATGAAATCTTGGGCTTCTTCTTTTTCTATGCAATGGAGTAAACCAGCACTGCCCTCATGGTTTGTTAGGACTATTAAATAATCCATGTAACATTTTAAAACAATGTCCACAAGTACACATTATTTTAGAATCGTTAGTCTCTATCAACTTTCAGCTCACATTCTTCCCTTGTACTATAGAACTTATATCTTTTCTTTTGTCCATATTTACCTTGCTGAAACATCAAGGAAGAATTAATAAAATACTGATAATGATGACTACAGTAGATAACATTTTTGGTCTATATTATTTCCAGATACTGCTACAAACACTTTATATTAATTATCAACAGTAGTAAGGGGCCAATATTCTTGCTATCTCTGAATTACAGATGTGACCTAGAACAGTTCAGGAACTTATCGAAGGTCATCCAGCTATAGCTGTTCAAACTTCAAGCTTGTGCTCTTAGCTATCACAATGTAGTGTTGTTGAATTTGAAGAGCAATTCCTAGTCACCATATTTCTCCCAAGTATAATACGGTATTTCTCTTGTTCTCCTGCATCCTTCATTTTTCCAGAGCAGCCTTAATCATCAATCCTATCCCCAAGGACCTTACAATTAAGACAAAGAAACAAAGTAAACTATGAGAACTGCATCCAAATAAGAAGGCTGATCACGTTCTCATCCATCCAGCACCAACGGGCTTACTTGTCTCAGCCAGCAGCTTTTGAGAACATACATGACCACGGCACCAAATCACACTTTAGAGATGTTGAACAAAGTTAAAAAAATATTGTGGGCAAGTTCAATAAGTTTGTGAGTTCATGGCAAGCTTACAGTACATAGTGAGTTCAAGGCCATCCTTCACCACATAGTGAGAACTTGTCTCAGAAACAAACATTGAAACACATATTACTGGATCTCAGGAGGAAGGGAGAAGCCAGAGGAGCTTCCATAGCTACATTTTTGTGAAATTATATTCAATACTTTTATTAAATGTTTCATTACAAAGACAATGTGCAAAAAATAGAGAATTATCTCTATGCTGTCTGAGGACTACTAACAAAGGAAAGCAGTAGTGCATGACAAGTTGGCCCTGTAGGGTTATCATGCTGGGGGTCACTGCTACCAGTGTCAAGGTCACTATGAGGAGACAGAACAAGGCAGCGGTGGAGAAAGGCTTCCACTGCTGACAGTAGTGACGGGAGGTGATGCCACAGGCTTGCATGCCTAGACTGCTGGATAGCTTATAAGCTATTTCCATGTCCATGACCTCAATAAGTTTTCAAGGCATTTCCTGTGGAAGGTTCGTCAATGGCCAACCCTTCAGAGGACAAATTCCCCACATAAAATCACACTTCCATGATTTGAGAAAAGGTACCTATTTTGAATTGGGCAACTCATATATGCACAAGTAAACACAGGAAACATTGATTGATTCAGTAAGTACTGGTACATGTTTCCCGTGTGCTATGGAGGAAGCAAATAACAACCCTGAGTCTCTCAGGGCCAGAGAGATAAATCAGAGGTATGAGCACCTACCTGGAAAGCATAAGAACCCAAACTCATTCACCAGTTCCACATGCCATGTGGTCCCAGAATCAGGTGTGATGGTGCACGCCTGTAACCCCGGTGCTTGGAAGTTGAGCCAGGAGTAACTCTGCAAGTTTGAGACCAGCCTAAGGCCACAAAAGTGAACATAAGGCCAGCCTAAACTGCATAGTGAGACCTTGTCTCAATAAAAAAAAAAACAATACCTGAGTATCTCCATTCAAAGAGAGAGCCTCTTGGCTAGATGAGGGAAGAATATACATCGATGTAAAAGATCATATTACTACTACACATAGTGTCAGAGGAATGCTATAGCAATGGTTGTTGATTTGCTCACAGGTAGATATTACTCCTAGGGCATCACACTTAGAAAATATACAAAGAAAATGGAGGATTTAAATTGGGCCATACAAGCATCCTTAGGATTTGGATAGCTGGAAGGAAAAATGGAGCTTATATCTTATATATAGCTAACCCATGTAGAAACCCACAGTGTCAATTTTCATATTTAAGATTCCTTACATTTATTAGGTGAAATGGTACAATAGAATTTTCTGCACTTAGACACAACCTAATAAGAACAAGACTGTACAAACCAGTTCCCTTTTCCCAAAAAAAAAAAAGCCATAAGAGAGGCCAAACAAGGCAAAGAACAAAAGTAAATGCAGTAAAATTTGGAAGTTGGAATTAAATAAAAGAGAAAACAAGATTACAGGGCTGACCAAAGGGATACCACAACTCATGTCCAAACAGCACTATAAATCACCAGCACCAATTACACAGAAAGTCTACACTATCCTGAAGATTCTTGAGAATTCCCCACCAAACAGTGCAAGAGGCAAACTCTATATAAGTGTTCCTATCTTGTCCTTCTTCTGAGTACCAGATTAAAATGCTGGGCAAAAAAGGTAAGAGCAGAAAACTACCAAGGAGGTAGAGAGACTCTCAAGGGCATGAAGAGTCCAATGCTACGCAGAGGGATCCAAAGCCCAAGCAAAAGTCTAATGAAGCTTTCATGGAATGTTAGGTGAAAATTTTAAGTCAGGGTATTCCCATATAGAGCATAAATGTACATGACACTGAGATAATCCCCTCTTGACACTATTTTCTCATTGGAAAAAGATGGCTGATGTGGGCTATTTACTTCTCCAACTGCAACTCTGAGGGTGAAAGATTTCCTTTTGGAAGATGAAAAGGTCATTGAGAAGCTATTAATTCTGCATAGGCACAGTTACTCAAACATGATCTGAAGGAAAATAAATAGCATGGCAAATATGCAGGCCTGCTAGAAAACAATGACAAAACAAGAGAAAGAAAGATAGCAGCACACTATATAACAGGCAAGGAAACCACTAACTCAAATAACAGAAGGAAAAACCCTAACCATTTTTGCTATCAAATAAGTTAAGAGGAACAAGACTTTAACAAGACAGGGGCTCTGGCAAATACATTTTAGTGGAAGGAGAGTTCTTCCACCCACCTGATGGGGCAAACACACCTTACACCATCTTTTCCACTACGACAGGTAGGAATTCTGCACCAAGTACAAGGACACTGGGAATGTTCAAAAGCATGTAGGCTGTGGAAAGCTACTTGTGAGCAGGTGAGCTTCTGGGTTCATCTCCTTTACCTCAACTGCAGGGATCAATCTCAGAGCCGAGTAACAAAAAAGCACTCTAAAAAACTAAAATTCTGTTCTCTGTTTCTTTCTCAAGTTTCTGAGATGAGACCGGGAAAGGAGCCCATAAGGGCTGGAAAGATGTGGAAGGAACTCCAGACATAAGAGAACAGGAGAAGGAGACACCCTCATTCTGTTTAGAAATTGGCTAGATTTCTGTCTCACCTCTGAGCTGTGCATGTTTGTGCAGGTCATGCCCCATCCAGCTTGCAAGGACTCACCCAGGTTTCATACTAATTCAGAATGGTGCTTGCAGAAGGTTGATCCAAAGGACAGCAAGGGCCCTGAGAACCATACTGAGATTGGAACCCTTAAAAAGTGAGACAGAACCTGTTGTCAGGAAAGAAGAGAGACTACTCACTGCTTTAATTGGTTTTACCATGTTAAAATAAATAAAATTTAATACTTTGTAGGATTATGATATAACCCACTGTCAAACCAAGCACTCTCTCAAGCTGCAAAATATAAATAAAGCACAGACCATTTACATCAAGGACCCATGTTAGACCTTTCAATAATGTTCAAAATACCTCAAATGTAAGCTAAAAATCACTGAATATATAAAGAAATAAGAGCATTGATTAATGATAAAGGAAAAAAATAATCAACAGATACGAACACCAAGATGACCCAGACCCTGGAATTACCCAATAGATTTTAAGTAGCTTTCATTACCGTGCTCCATGAGGAAAAGTTCAAAACTTGAAATAACCGGAAAAAGAAGTTGTCAAGAGAGAAAGGGAAGTGGTAAACACTTTGGAAATTTAGACCAGAAAATATGCAGTGTGAGAGGAAATACAGACTAAATGCCTAAAGAGGAAAATAATACTGAGGAAAGAAACAGCAAATGTGGAGATAAATGAAAAGAAACTATCAAAGTTGAAGAAAGAAAGTGAAGAGAGCTACAGGAACTTACAAAATAAGAAGAAACTACCTAATATATGTATAATTGGAGTAACATAAGGATGAAAAGAAGAAATAATGTGCAAAATCCCATATATCTACTGAAAAAGTTTGCACAGATTGAAGAATCTCAGCACATAAGGTCAATTTTAAGAAATAAACAGATTGAAAAATGAAGCCTAAGGAAATAAAGCTCAAAATAATATGATTCAGAAGCAAAAAGCAAAGTGGAGTGACCAAAGAACAGAGGGATCACAGCAAAAGACACATCGCTGATAGAGCAAAAGTTTAACATAGGACCAGGGGTAATAAGGGTCAGTGGCCCACTTGGCAAGCACAGAGTCCCAGGTTCAGGCCCTAGCAGTGAAAAAAGAAAAAGTTTAATATAATCACAGTGAAAGTATATGAAAAAAGAGAAATTAATTAGATTAGCTAACACACATAGAACATGGATGCATATTTGTATTAGTGCAATTAATAAGACAGAAAATACTTTCCAACATGTAATACAAAAAAATCCCCAAAGTGAAGGAAAAAAATATACATGTCCAAGGATTTTATCAACTTTCAAGAAAATTATATACAAAATAACCAATGATCAGATCATCTTAGTTACATTCTTGAAATTCATGTGAAAAAATGAATTTTCAGACCTCTAGAAAAATGGCTAAAAGGAAAAATACCCAGCTATAAGCAAGAAAAATTCCCAAGGTCCTACTTATCTAGAATCACATTTGATACTAGGAAAAGAAAAAAATATTTTTATGCATAAACATTCTATATTCTAAAGATATTAAAACCAATTCAAATGTCATCCATATATAACCAATATATAAAACCTAAGAAATCTAGATTTTTGTTTGTTTGTTTTTTTGCTACCAGGGATCAAACCCAGGACCTTGAGCTTGCCAGGCAGGCACTTATGTCCCTGAGCTATCTCCTTGGCCCTCAGACATAGTCTTTTCAAAAAGGAAATGTAAGAATTTTGGAAGGGGGAAGCTACGGTCAAATGATATACTGATGAATATCAGTACCCTAAATTCGCTTCAACATGAAACCAACACTGAACATAGCAAGAGTTATCATGGAAGATAATGCAGTTATCACTGTGAAATTAAAGAGAACACTGTAAGTAACAAAAAGGCAAAGAGATGAGACGAGAGAGAAAAATGCAATCTTCATCTTTCCCAGAAGTGAGTCAATGATCTTGTCTAAAGTGGAAACACAGTTAAAGCATAATAACCATCATAATAGGCAAACTGTCCTTTCCATTAGCTCCAGTGATTTTTGACACAGTTTGATCCGTTTTTCTCTGGAGAAAGCATACCCACAGAATAAAAGCTCGAACTTTTACTCACTGAAGCTATGTTCTCATTAAACAAGAGAACTGCGTAGAAAATCACAGACACAGTTGAGGTGTACTGAAATGTTCTACTTCACTTTTGGAAGTCACATCCCTGACTCACCCACACAGACATGCGCATAAATTTGTACAATATCCACATCTTATGTCTCTCCATGTATTGCCTATCACCCCAAATTGTTTTTACTCCTGTAAAGCTGGTCCCTTTAGAATATTCCAACTGGCTTACAAATGACCATACAAGGATTGTGCCTAAGGCCTGCTACATCCAAGTGATCCATATCTAATTTGATGTGAGAAATGTCATTTTCTCAATTCATTTATTTAATCCTTCTAATTTATATGCAATAAATTTAGGTAAGATTAACTGAGGAGAGGAAATATGTGCAAATGTATTTCTTTTTCCTGCTGTGTTTTAAGATCCTCACAAAAAACTTCTACAATGACTTATTCTAACACCTGAAACTTTTGCAATTGAAATGACTGAGAGTACACTATGAATAACTCAGATACTGTCGACATGGTAGAGTCGGAATACAAATGACGGTGACAAAAATCTTATAATGTTCACAAATGTTTATCCTATTTTGTCCAGAGGAAAAAAAGGTAGTTTACAAAACTCCATAAAAGATAAGGATGTGTGACAATAATAAAACATCACTGTAGTTGTGCTGTGGATCCTTCCTATGTGGTAGTCATTCTGCTATGAACTCTGCATGGACCTCGGATCACATCCTGAAATACTACACATGATCTTAGCCAAAAGGCCGAGAAGTGATGACACATCCTGAAATACTCCCATGAGTCAATGCCTCTTTGATTCTCCTGATGCAGGGATACTGGATGGAGAAATACTGGAAGAGGTGGAAACCCAAGTCCACTTGCCTGTTCTGGTGAGGCAGCTCCTGGCCACCTCATCTCTTGCCTCTCATTTAAGAGCATTTCTGGAATAATTTAGGCACTGTAACTTTAGCCACAAATTTGTGTTTCTTTGGAGTGTGGCATAATTGAGCATTGTGATAAGTACTGAGTACAGAATGGCGTGATTTGTACAAAGATATGATGAAGCTTAAGAAAGTTATACACAAACAACAAATAGAAGAAACATTGTACTACTTAAAATAATCAAGCAGTATACATTAACAAAGGAGCAGCTTTTGTCTGATGGATATATGACTCCTTAATATATACATTGTGACACTTATACTAGCAATGTCACATAAGTATCAGTTTTAAAAGCTTAAACCTATTTGTTTCAAGGCATAAATACACTAAATATTGTCATAAAATCTAACAAAGGACCTAAATTTCTTTTAAGTCTCATGGCAAACCCCCCAGCCCAAAAGGCAATCTTTCCATGAAGTCAGGTTAGCAACTTTGGATTTAGTGGTGACACGTGCAGGTATATTTAAGTCTCAGAGCATAGACCTCCTACACACAGCACACAATGCACAATGCACATAACTGCTACAGAATTTCCCACTAAGAAATCGGCCATAGCAAAAGAAGTGTGTCAGGGCTGGTAAGAGAGCTTAATGGCCTAAGCATCTGCCTAGGCAAGAGCAGGGCTCAGGGTTCAATCTCCAGCACCACATTCCACACTGACCTCACCTGCAGGCATGCTGAGCCAGCCACCAAGACTGGGCATGGTGGTGCACACCTATAATCCCAACTCTGGGGAGACGGAAAACAGGAAGATCACTGTGAGTCACAGCAGTGCAGTGAGACCTTATTACAGATAGATAGATAGATAGATAGATAGATAGATAGATAGATAGATAGATAGATAGATAGACAGATGATAGACAGACAGACAGACAGACAGACAGACAGACAGACAGACAGACAGATAGATAGATAGATAGATAGATGATAGATACCCTACACATGACTATCCATGTAACCCCATAGGAGAAAGAAATATAAGTATGTATTGTTCTAGTGTAGAATTTCCTAGCTTATGTTCTAGGGAACAAGTTTGTTCTCACAAAGCATTTCTTGACTGAGTATATTTGGAAAACCCTAAGAAATCTCTGTAGAATCCAGAGACCTCTCATGTGCTAATATCAATTTTTAATGCCCAGGACAAAAATGAAGTCTAAAGCCATGTCTACAAGCTTTGTGACAGCAGAGACTATCTTCACAGTCTACATACAAGCATCTTCTGTCTCAAGCTGGGTGCCATCTCTCCTCAAAGACCAGTTTCCAGGTTCTATTGAAGTGCTATAATTTGTGCGAACAAAATAGCCCTTGGAGGAGATCTGTGAGAGCTACATGGCCACGGAGAACCTCTTCCACTGAAGAGGACTAAAGGTCAGTGGACACATGGCAGCCCTTTCTTCCAAAGTTTCTCGGCCAAAAATGCAAGGAAGGGCTTGGGAAGGGGATACTGTGACTGTCACTCAGAGCTCCTGACTTTTTTTTTCACGTTGGATGCCTTCCTGGGAGAATTATGACAATCTTACCCTATGTGGGGAGCTTGACAGAAGGCCTACAATTGCTCCCTGTCTTTTCACGGCTCATGCAGATGACAACGGAGACAGAGCCATTAATGACTTCAGGGTTTCTCACTGGATGTTTACTTAAGTCAAGGGCCCTTCTTTTATTATGGACCAAGCTTCACTCTCCCAGTCCTCAAAGTTGCTGCCACTATTAATTCTTATTATATCCCACACAGACTATCAGAGACCAGGGCACTTGTAAGGGTAAGAATTGCTTTAAGTTCTTTTTTATAATCTAACATAGTCTTATCCAATTTTGGTATATTGTGAGCCTACTTCTCTTCCTTGCTGGCAGGTAGATGGGATTAATTATGCAAAAAGTGAGAGGAGATCGTGCCCAGCTTTGTAATGACATGTACATAAGTGCCAAGCTGTGAGTGAGACAGAAAATGATGATGACAGTCCCGGGTGAGTGTGTGTGTTGGGGGGGGGGGGTGTTTCTAAGACTCTGAGGACATTATTCAGCTTTTCCTCTAGATCATCCAATATCCAGGCAAGTTTGTGCATATTCACCACTTATTTGTGCCCACTGAACCTACAGAGCTGGCCAAAATGATATCACAGACCAGCCTACAAAGAAACAAACAAACAAAAAATACAGGAGACTGATAATGCCAGAATAGAAACTGCATGTGGGGCCATTCTTAACCATAAAGGACATACGTGAGCGTGCCACTGAGTAAAGGAATGAAAAGTTAAAAATTCTGTTTTGATTGAAAACCATTTTTCTTTGAGCAAGGAAATTTGAGAAGGAAAGAATCCTCAGTGACAAAAAGACCTGTAGTGAGACTGTTCAAAAAAGTACTCTACCTATATCTGGTAATCTGAGCAACAAATTTGATGAGAAGAGTATGTAACACAACAACCAGTGTTGATTTTCCTTTCTTGTCCTGAAACTCTGTACTATTTTCATTGTTTTACATTGCTTCATTTTTGTGTTTGTTCTTGTTGGTTTGGGCTTTTTTTTTCCATCTTAAAAAAAAAGAAAATTACTTTAGATTCAGCAATAGCCTAGGGCTTAGCATTTTGGCCCAGGATCAGGGGAAAGAAATACAAATGCTGTGTGATTATTTTTACTCCACTTATCAAATCAATAAAAATAATAACTATTATTGATAGTGGCCTGACCACTGATTAAACAGGCTGGCTTAATTGTCTCTGTGAAGTCACTCAGCTCTTTAACTGTACATCACGGCGTCAGTGAGGAGCACGCAATTGACCCCTGCTTTGCTGACAGGACATGCAGTGGCACTGACTTAATTGGAGCTTTTAGACTGCATTCTGCAGCCCCTTTCAAGGCACTTGCGGCTGAAGACTTCCTACATTCTCTTTTAGTGCTGCACTTGCTGAAGCAAGGCCGGGTACCCAAAGAGAAGCGCTGGGTTGCATCATAGGGAAGATTAAAATGCCTGTTATGAGGTAAGGTGGGAGTCCTGGCAGAAGGGAATAAAGATAGGCCATAAAAGGAAATGGACTCCAGACAGTAAAACAGGGACCAAAACAAACAAGACAGCCTAGTGCCAGTGCTGCTTGCCCTGTATGCTTGACCCAGGGTCTGCCCACATCCTGACTCCGTCTTCTACCTCTCCTCCTGGCCACTTGGGCTTCAGCCATTCTGGACTCCTGGTTTCCAGTGCAAGACCTGCTCCCTGTCCTGGGTCTTCACATTCACCTTTCCTCTATCTGAGCTCTAACCCATGTGCAACCAATCCCCAGCTCATCTCCATCACTTAGGTCTCAGCTCTGATATTCCCTCCTCAGGGAGGCCTTGATGGAGTTAAAGAAACTGCTCTCCCATGTAGGTGTTTTCTACCACATTGCTGAAAACCTTTTTTTTTTTGGGGGGGGGGGTACCAGTACATGTGAGAAAGTGTTTGGTGTGTTCCAATACTAATTATTCAACTGCACTTATTAAAATAAGCACAAGAGCAAGGCCAGCCTGTGCTCTCTAGTGCTTTATCCCCAGTGTCTCCAACAGGGTCTGCTTGAAGTACATGCATCGTAAATACTGATGCGGTTTATAGCCTGAGGCAATGGGCAACTTACATTCACTGCTTCTGGTTCCCCCTCCATGGTAGTATTGGGGGATATGAAAAACAAATGGAAAGAAACCAAGAGGTGGAAGGAACAGAAAGAGACAGGCATGGTAGGGGATGAAAAAGAGTAAGTGATGCTATGTCTGTGTAGCAACTCCACAAGACAAATGTAATCATTATGTACTGGAAATGTGTACTAATTGAAAAAAGAGAAAGAGCATGCACCAGAAAATAAAACATCTAGTTTTTGTCCAGTCAGCTACAGGCTTGATAACGTTAAGCAATTTACCTAATATTTTTGGACCTTCATGTCCATCTCTACAAGCAGCTTTACCCAAAAAATGACTACTTTCAGGAGGCTGCTGTTAGAATTTCTTAAATGCATACAATGGGTAACAGAGCAAGGCAATTTTCAATAAATGCATAAGAAATGTTTCTATTCTTGGTGTTGTTACTGCTGGTATGTTTCTTACTGCCTACCATGAAAAGTATCCAAGATCTGAGAACCTTCAAGTGTGGGCACCACTTTTCTAGAAGCTCATAATCTAAAGGAGCCTATTCATCCAGGATGACTTGGAGCATAGCCACAGACTCTCTTCTATGTCAATGTATCAAGCAGTGGTCCTGTTCTACAACCCCACCAGCCTGTCTTCTACCCAGACCAGCAAGTGTGCACTGTCCCTCTCTGCCTGCTCAGCTGGCACCTCTTTCTGGCACCTTCATGAATGGCCTTTATGAATAATTTGGTTGGAGAAAGCAAAGTTTCCATTGTTGAAAGCTACGGAAGAGACTCTTAATTCAAATAGTATTAGGATGGTGGATGAGGCAAATTGCAGCATGTAAAATTTATTGGACATCATAAAAGGGAAGCAGAGAGAGGGCCAAGAAGATGGGGGGTTCGATTACCACTGAATTGCAGGCATAATAACCTGGAGCACATTGCAGTGTGCCAAGGGGGCTGGGAAGCACTCTCCCCAGACGATTGCTTTATGCCACCACCAATGCTACCGGCCCATCGACTCTGACCCTGAGAGCAGCAAACCCCATCATAAGAAAGGGAGAAATGTAAATTTCAAAATAGATATATAAATATTCCATGGCCCAGTGTTCCATTAGTCATTTATATTCCTGACTTTGGAATGCAAAAATGTAAATCCAGGGCCCTCGTGCAGTCAGAAGTCACCCAGAGTTCATATAATAATCTCTCTGACAAGGGCTAAACTGTGGTTGGCAATAAAACCTAGGGGTCCAATAAGCTCACAAAACATGCAGGGAGAAAACAAGAGAGAGAAACACTCTCAGCCTCCAAGGGGGGAGAAAGAGATTGACTGACTAATCAAGCCCATCCCACAAAGTCAAAGATTTCCCTGATGCAGTGGGGGCGTAAGGACAGAGCTGATTTACTCCTGACAAGCCAATATCCCTGTAAGCAGAATGCTCCAGAGCTCATTCTCGAAGCTCTAAGGAGCATGGCATTTTTCTGATTTACTGCCGTTTTATCGCAGCTAGAAATGGACACAGTGCAGATGCCCGTAATTTTAAACGAAGGTAAGTGATGTCCTTGGTGCAGCCGCGCCTAATGTTTCCTTAAACATGAAATCATTAAGAGTTATATCAGATGGAGCTTGATCTAACATAATGGGGGGAGAAAACCAAAAGAGGAGAGGATGTAAATACTACAGAACCAAAGAAAAGGAAATCACCTCTCTACAGCCCCATGGAATAAGATACAGAGATGCACCGGCCCTCACATCGCTGCTCACAGTAGGGAATAAGCAAGAAATCTTACAGTGGGGGAATAGGAAGAGAGGATCAATTTGAATATGCTTAAGGGGAAGCTAAGGCACGAAGACTATGTCAGGACCTCACGGCTGATTAGGAGTCTGCCCAGCATCTGCGCCTACTAAGCCTTCCCACCAGAGAACACCTGTCACACCTCTCATCCTCGGCAGCTCACGTGCTATGAGGCATTCAGCATGCATTCCAAAATTTATATAAAAATGCTTTCTTCAAGTTTGGCACAAGAGAAATGGCTTACATCCCGTATGAGGCTGAGTTGGTATTTCAGGTGATACCTATGGTTTAAGTCCGTTTAATAGCCATAGGCAGTCTTTGTGTCAATTAATTTCAGGAGGCTGTTGTCACCTAGGACAAGAAAATGTAGGTATTTTTTCAAGTGAACTGATTTTGAGAAATACATGAAATTTATATTAGTATAAGTCCCTGTAGGTTGGAAAGTACAATGTCGCAAATACAGTAAAACCTTGCAAGACTGGCAAATGTTTCTAGAAAACTCTAACTTGATAAACAAGCAATGTCTTGTAATATGAGCAGTGTAGGACACTGAATGTCACACGCACAGAACTGAGCCACTGGTGTCCTGCTCTCCCTGTGTCACCCACAGCAGGATGGTGGGTAACTGACGCCCAACAGCAAGAGCTTGTACAGATCTCATCTGAAGAGAAGGAAAAGAAAAAAGCAGGGGAAACTTTCATTGCAAATGGGATTCGGGAGATTTTTAAATAAATCATGGGAAACAATGCCCAGCACAATTCAGACAAGGCTGTAGCCATGCAAGTGATCAGTCTGTTTAATGACAATGCAGTGTTTTCTTGAAATCCTCAAAAGGAGGCAAAAGCAAGAGTCACTAGTTGGCTTCCTTGTTAAAGCTCCAGGAAAAGAAAAGGATTTCACTGAGCCACAGATGGCAGGGACTCAGCTACAGGGCCAGTTGCCCCGCATAATAACCCTCTTCTCTCTTGTCTCTCTCACGCCAGCCTCGAAAAGTTTTCAAAGATAAACACAGGCTAATTTATAGACTTTTCTTTATAGTGTGTATTTTTTTTATAATTTTGTTTTATATTACAGTATTATAGTTATTTGTATAAGTTTTGGGGGAGTTGTAGGGTGAATCATCTGAGTTTTCATTATTTGTTATGGGGAAATTCGTTTCGACATAGGATTTGGATTCGACATAAGCTTATTTCTGGAATGAATTATGCTTGCAAGCCATGGTTTTGCTATATCCTTACAACATTTTCCTAGTTGGTTTCATCAAATGCAACATTTGTCACAAAACGGGTTACTGTACAAGATCTACAGCTGAAGATGAAAGTCATTCCTTAATAACAATAACAGTTTTTGTTGGGTGGGTGATGAACAAGTTTTGGAAATGGAAACTAGCGATGGTTGTAAGACAACATGAATATGATTAATTCCACAGGGTAGTATGTTTAAAGATGGTTACACTTAAAAGTGACAAATTTAACGTTGTATAGAGTATCATAATTCTAAAACTTAACAATGTGATATGCCAAGACTCATCGAATTGTATATTTAAATGGGTGGATTTTATGGCATGTGAATTATATCTCAATAAAGCTATTTAAAGACAATATTATGAGCATGAAGTTAAGAATATTCTCTGAGAAACAGGAAGCTTTATATAGTGACATATGGAAACTCTTTCAGATGGTAGGAATATCATTCTTTACCACATCATCTGGTCACTGTACTCTCGAGGAGTCCCTACAAGAGAAGACTTGAGTACCTTGGCTCCATCTAAGGGAGGCAGTTAAAAAGCTTGGCCCCACCAAGACTTTCTCAACACTGTCCCTCCTCTCTTGTTGCCCATTAGGAGAGCTCTCCTGCACCATCTTCATATGGATCACCACACAGAGCTTCCCTGTGCTCCAGAATCAAAGCAAATTGATTTCCCATTACAGCTCTAATTTCCAAATGCTAATACGTGGAATGTGGAAATCAAGTTTCAAATTGTCATCCACCCAATTTATGTAAAACTACTGGGGTATTTCTGAAAACTTATCCAAACCTCATATCATAACAAAATATAGTTAGTAAGGAGCTAAGAAACTTCAGGTTCAACAAATAATAAATGAAAAGGCAGCAGGGTATAGAATAGACACTGAATTTAACAGGCCTATGATTCAACTTCAGCTTTATTCCTTGGTAGCTTTTATTACTTTCGATAGCCTACTTTTCTAATCTGAAGAAATGGAACACGGATTCTTTTTTCAAACAGGAAAGCTTGGGAACTGAATTAGGTAACATGATGAAGGGCACAATACACCAAATATCCTATAAATGATCCTTAAATATATACTTATAAACACAAAAAGTAACATAGAATTTGAAGAAAGGGCAAAGAATAAAAATTGGTCAGCATGCCTTCTGTAAATAGTAGGTAATTCTATTTCTGTGAAGGAATAGTCCTTGAACATGCATTTCTGAGTCCCCATCCTATCATTATAAGATGAAACAGCCTGTGAAAATATCCAGCTACCTTTATTAGGAAGAAAAAATTATTATTACTATACTACTGACAAAAACATTAATATTTATTGTACACATAATATGTGCCAACCCTTCTGACAGACTCTTTTACTACCCCTGTTCGACCCTTCTGACTACACAGTGGGTGAGTACTCGTACTGTCTCATTTTCTACCCCAGTTCATCAAGGTGTAAAGACAGTTAAATAACTGGCCAATGATCATAAAGAATTAAGAGTCAGTGCCAGTGTTCCTCACACGAGGAATTACTACCCATAATATATAAAGAACTAAAAAACAAATCAGACCTCCTACATTCAAAGGTGCAACACCAAAATAGGCATCTGAGATGAGTACACACTTCTCAGTTGAAGAAATACAAACAGCAAATAAAGATATGAAAAATATATTTCGCTTGTCATTTGAGAGATGCACATTAAAACAGCTTTGAGATTCCATCTCACCGTGGAAAGAATGGCTATTATCAAGATATCAGTAACAGATGCTGGAGGGCCGCTGGGAAAAAAAGAGTCCCTCTCCAGTAGGAGTGGAGACTGGTGCGACCACTGTGGAAATCAGCGTAGAGAATATACATCTCCATAGAATAGCATGGTATGGCACGGTATAGCATAGTGCAGAATAGATATAATATATAATATATACAAGATCGCTAAGATAACTATACTATTAATTTCTATTAGTTCATTGAAAGGAACAGTTAAGTGTTTATATTGTGTGTTCAAACTTCCATGCCTAAATCTGGTCATCTAAGCAACTAGTTTGAGGAAAACAATATGCAATCTAATAAACAGGATGGTTTGGACAACTGAACTGTGGGGATTTCTGCCGGTCTATGGAAAGGAGAAGACAATGCTTCGTTTGTTTTGTCTCCTTTTTTCAATTGTTTCTCCTTTTGCTCCTCTTAGTTTCTTATGTGTTTCTTTCCTTTTCTCTTTCTTACAGTTCTGCATGCATATATCTAGTAATAGGAATAACGGGTGGGAAGACAGCACTATGCATTATAATGAATACTGTGAAATTCAGATGACTTTGTTAAGTGAAATTCTGTATCATTTGTAATAGTTCTGTTTTAATACTATCTTTTACTTTCTGCAGAAAATAAAAAATAACCATTGTTAATGTCTTATCATCTTGTTTTGAAATTCTGTATTGTTTTTGCTTTTTATTATCTTTAAAATTAAAAAATGAAAACAAAACCTTAGGACTAGAGGCCTAGCTATTCATTCCCCAGCTGGACGTCTTCTCAGAACAATTAAAACATCACACATGGTGACACATGTGCACCCATGCTTATTGCCTGATAGCAGCACAATTTGTAATAGCTAGGTCTTGGAAGCAACCAAAATGCCCATCAACCAAGGAATGGATAAAAAATATGTGATCGTTTTGGGCCAGTGAGATAGCTCTGTTGTCTAAAGTGCCTGCTTAGGCAGCACAGGAGGCTGAGGTTTGATCCCTGGCACCACACACTACACCAGCCCTGCCATCAGAGTGGGCAGAGCCAACCAAAAAGAATGTTAAAAATTTTTTTTATAAGATTTGGTCTTTTCAAGCAGTGGAGTACTACGCAGCCATAAAGAAGGATAAACTAGAGCCTTTTATAGGTAAATGGATGCAAATCAAGACCATACTCATAAATCAGATACAAATGTGCTAACATCATATTGTTTCTCTACTGCCAGAAGCTTAAAGAGTAAATAGATCCAAAATGTACAATATGAACTGTAAAGTGGGAAGAAACTATTCAAGAGAAAAGAGAAACTAGGATGGGGGGAAGGAGAAAAGAAGGAAAGAAAAAACAATAAAAAGGGAAATATATATGTTTTACTAATAAACATATATTTGTGAAGATAGTTAAAATTTCTCCTAGTTCATTGACAGGAAAGCTTTGTGCTAATATTGTTGGGACAATTAAATGTTTATATCTTATACTCTGAGTAATTAATTTAAGGATAGCCATACGCAATGTATTAACCATTGCTAGCTTCCTATTATCTCGTTTAGAATTTTTTTCTCCTTAAAATAAAAGAGGAAGAAGGAGGACGAGGAGGAGAAGAGGAGGAAGAGGAGGAGGGGCGGAGGAGGAGGAGTTGGAGGAGGGGAGGAAGACGACGATGATGATGACGACGACGGCGACTACAACAACAAGGAGGAGGAGGACGAGGAGGACAAGGACAAAGAGGAGTCAGGGATAGGAGTCAAAATTCCAGTAGTGTGGCCCTGTAACCTTAACAACTCTGCCATCACCTATGCCCACTTAGAAATCATGCAGATGACTGGTTTATGAGCTGTTCTCGCTAACACAGCCCCAAGAACAAGGCCCCTAGAAAGCAGATGGCAGTAGCCTGCAGATCCCTGACTACCATCCCTCACCCCAAAACAGAAAATCCATCAGCCTTCCAGTTCATATAGCAAGTTATGGCGCATGTCTGAACTAATAAGATCATTTCTAACTTATGGAAGAACAAACAACAATGAGCAACATATGTGGAAAGCAGAAGATCTGACTCCCCGCCCACAGTGCTGTCAATATGCTGTCACCTATAGAGATGGTCAACAAAAGGGACCTGCTGTGATGGGTCCCCTGCCCACTCTGCAGCACAGACCCTCGGCTCCACATCCACCCTGCACGTGCTTGCTGCTGGCATCACTCACTTCCTGCCCCTGCAGAGCGGGAAGCGTGTTCCAGGCTCAGTGCTTCCGGGGTGGAGAAGCTGGCTGCTTTGAGCCCAAGCGCATTAAAAGAAGCGGCTTTACTAACCAGTGGTCAATGACTTTGGCCAAGAACTACACAGCCCGGACATTATCAATGTCCTCATTACTGATGCTTGGTGGATACCACTGAGCTTTCAGCCTGAGCTCAAGAGCAACAATGCTCTCAAAGAAAGAACTGGAAACTAGGCAGCCTTTCTTTTGGACATGTAACATTTCCTCCCTGGCAACATGGATTAAGTACAAGAACAGCTAAGGGACAGGCAAAGACAGAACACAGCCAGGTCACCAATGTCCCACTTCTCCCTGCTGCTAGTCACACACATGCACATGTGCACACATGCACATATGCACTCATGCCTGTGCTCACACACACACACACACACACACACACACACTGTACCTCTGTAGGTCCCAGGGTCAGAAAGATCAAATATAAATTATGAAAGGTGAAAAGAGGGAATCCTTTCCAAATGACTTAAAGGATAACTGTCACTAGAATTAATATGGTTGGAATGTTTAAAATTGGCATGGGTCCCTTCACTTTTGAAAAGTGTCAGGCTCCTGTCTTGAAACCTGAATATCTGTCCATGATACCACAGTGAAGGGCTGGGCTGTCACAGACAGTTCCAGGCTAAGGGAAGCTTATTTAATTTACTGAATTCCACACAGAAATTGGCAAGGATGAGTCTCAAAGGTTAAGTACAGGGTATGATTCTTATCTCTCTCCATTTCCCATATTTCTATAGCATCCCATTAAATTTTTCTCTCTCCAAGGTATCTGAAAATATGTTTTATGTTTTTCAGTGGGTACCTTTCTCTTTTTACTCAGGGCTCCTCCCTAGGAAATAAAAAAGCTGGCTAGATAGAAGGAATAGGAACCTGTCTCCAATAGATCAAAGCTTCTGGAACTTTTGGGAGCAAACTCTATGCTGAGCTACTATCTGGGCTGATATCCTGAGGCCAACCCAGCCAATTCCATTTCTCTCAGCTGACACTCTTCTGACCAAAGTGACCACCCCACTTGCAAAAAGGAAAATACTGTTCAAGCCCAATGAGGTCACTGCTGCTAAAAGGAGGGACCAAGGTACAGAGCCAGATTTCCTTCAGTGGCCTGACTGCTTTAAAACACCAGAAAGACATTTTGTCCTTGGAGGATAACCTATGGGCACACTGGGATGAGAGGAAAGCCATCCTTATAAAAGGAAAGAGTCTGAGGAGGCTGCTCAGAGCTCACCACTCCTCTGTACACCTGTAGGTTCTAAACCTACAACAGAAGTTCTGCCAGTCCAATGAGGGAGGTCCACCGAGTTACACTCAACTATCTCAGAATCATGCTTCATCACCAACTCACTTGGGTCTCCTGACATTTATGCTTCTTCGCTACACTTATTCTACCCCCACATACTCATCTCTCACTCCAGCGCACAGTGAGTGGCACCACCTAGCAACTGCTGCGCTAACTGGTAGCAGTCCAATGCTGAACAAAGCTTCAAGAATGAACACGCCTTACCCAGGGCTCACAGGCCAGTAGAGAAGAAAAACACTATAAATATGTGAGATGAGTTATGGAGAAGCTTGAGCAATGCGCTCTGGGAAAACATCTTACTAATGCCTAAAAGGCAAAAAAAAAAAAAAAAAAAAAAAAAAAAAAAAAAAAAAAAAAAAAAAAAAAAAGAAAGAAAGAAAAATGACCAACACACAATCTAGAGATGATTTAAAATATTTGGGAGGATATCTGTGGCTTATTTGCAAATACACTGTAATTTTATATATAAAAAAAAACCTAAGCATTGAAGGACTTGGGTATCCATGGGGATCCTGAAACAAATTCCCCCATGATAACAAGGGATGATTGTATATTCTGGAAAGAAAATATATTTTGAGGGTTTAAGGAAGATCAGCAAGACTGTGCCAGTTGGAATATACTGCACACCAGGCTCAACTGTGTGGACAGTGGGGTCCAAGTCACAGTGACCAACTCTACTTTTGACTAGCTTGCTGGAAAGCATGAATTTATCCCAAGGATTGTTTTGCAGGAGGAAACTGGAGATCAGAAGAATCTAAGAATCCATAAGCCATGGATTTGGAAGCTTAGCAAAGAATCCACAAAGAAGAACAATGCACATTCTCCAAGCCAAGAGAGAAATTAGCTACACCATGGAAAAAAGGGTGAAGGACCCAAGAGCAACACAGAAGATGCAAGGGACAGGACATGTGCTCCAGGAGTCTTGTGCTGCCCTCCTTGTATTTATGGCTAATGAACTTGGGCTCCTAAGAAGGGACTTACAACTTTCCCAGTAGCAGAGCCAGGACTTAAACCTGAATACCCAGGAAGTGTGTTTCCCTTCATCCCGCTCTCTGTCAGGATTCACCTGCCAAGCAATAAGGCCTGGTGACGAGAAGCAGCAGCCTGAGGCTTTGCAAGGTGAGTACTGAGGGCGGACGCTTCAGCCACAGCTGCATGCATCGTGTCGATCATCGACATTTGTGCTCTCTGCTTAACCGTCTTTCCTTCCTCAGAGTCAACATTTTCAACCTATGTCACTTTGAATTTCCAGTGTTGGGTCATGTTCCACATGTTTTATGCACTTGAAATATAAGAAAGTTTACATGAGCACTTCATCATCAAAACAGTACTTGTTACCTTGACAAAGCGGGGTAAAATGTGTTCATCCATGGCTGCAAGAATAGGCAGAATAATTAGTGAAAGTGCAACTTCCAGACCCATCAAAAATGAAGGCCTTTTTTGTTTGTTTGCTTTTCCCAGGCTATGAAAAGTGAGTTTACAAAACCATATGCCTCAGCAGATAAGTCTGAGTCTGTTTGCTCATTGCATGCTGTGCTGTTGAATATGAGTACGGTAGGTTGGTGGCTCAAAGGCTCTTGTTTTGCCTGCTCAGCATTGTGTCGATCTCCTTCCAGCAATGGCCTGTGAACCTCTTTTTTTTGAAAACCCATATTTCTTCCCACCTTCCCTTTCCTGAGAGTGTCCAGATAAAGCTGACCCTGTCAAAGTGTGGGTCTGGCAGGGGATGGATCCATGAACTGGAGCACAACTCAAATCCAGCCAACGAAAGGCAGTCTTGCAATTGTGTTTGAACTACAGAAAAGAGGATTGTTGCCAGCGGGGCTGCTCAGCTGGCAAGGAGCAATGTTGCACGGGCACTGGCTTCTCACCAAAACCAATCCTTATCACTCAGGAGATGTGGAGTCAGAAATTGCTGCCAGCCTTATTGAGACACTGGTAGCTGACACAACCATTGGGGCTAGAGGTGGCTGTTCACAGACAAAGAGCTACAGCGATTCCTGGTGTCCCGTTTGTGCTCCCTTTTGCAAGACGACCTTCATGCCTCCTGTTAATTGGTGGAGTCTGTTTTCCCACCTCCAGGACTGGGATGGCCACATGTGTCATTCTGATCAATGAGTCATTAGCAAATGCTAGGGAAGTAAAAGCTTAAAGCGTACTCAGCACTAGTGCCCTTCCCCTGTCAGGTGAACAGGCCTCCCAGGAAAAATGGCAGAGCAGAGGGCTACCACAGCCATCACGGCTAAAACCCCAGACAAAGGAGAACACCCTTGGCCATCCAGCCTAGCAGAGCCAGTGAAGATCAGAACCACCCTCCCAACCAACAAGGTTCTGAGCTAACACAAAATTTTGCCATGATTTCCTACAAAATAAATCTAAGTGACAAAGTACTGAACTGTATAGTTTCCTTCATCAGGATTGGATCAGTGTCACTTATAACCAAAAGGATAATATAATCAGAGCACAACGCAATTCACTAGGAATAATTTCCCACTTTAAAAAAATAACTTTTCATGGACAATCCCATAATAACCAGGAATAATTTTCTAAATTTTGTTTTCAAATAAACATTGTATTTATTTGGTACAGGGTTTCACTTTGCAGCTAGGACTCATAGTGATCTTCCTGTCTCAGCCTTCCCAGCACCAGGATTACAAGTGTGCACCACCATACGCAGTCTCGGTGGCCGGCTTGGCACATTCAGCGTTTCAGGGTCAGCATAGCATGTGGATCGAACCCGGGTCCTTGCACTTGCCAAGTAGGCACTTAAACCACTGAGCTATCCTCCCAGGCCCTAAAATAAACATTTAACAATTTAAAAGAAAATTAATTTTTTAAACATACTATATACATATAGTAGAACACTGCATATGAACTAAAAATTGCAAATACCCCCTTCCAAAAAAAAAAAAGAACAGCAGCAATAATGGTTTGTATTTCATTGTTTTGGTGGTGGTGCTAGAGATGAAACTAAGAAATTCATACATAAGAAGCAACCGTTGCAACACTGCGTTAGACCCAAGCCACTGCATTTTATTGCCTTAAATATTAAATGCAAATAAATGCTCCAAACAGTCTCACAGAATGATAGAATAAAAATGACTCAATATTTGGGGCCAGGGAGATAGCTCGGTAGAATAGGTGCTTGCCTGGCAAGCACGTGGGCCTAAGTTTAATCCCTGGTTCTGCCAGAAGGAAAAAAAAAAAGATTCATTTCCTTACTTTTCAACCATCATGGCTGCCTATTTCAAATGCCTTGGCTAAATGTAGACGCGTACACTACCTAGACCTTCCTGTGCCAGCACTCTCTGATACACACCATGCCTGACATATGATGGCTTAATTTAGGGCTTTTCAATTTTACAGTAGCACAAAAGAAATATGCATGCAGTAGAAACCAAATTTTGAGTTTTGATATTTTCATAAATTACATGAGATAGTCAACATTCCAGCATAAAATAGTTTGCAGTATAGGATTTTGCCCAGCTAAGGGCTAATGCAAGGTTCTTAGACAAATTTAAGTAGGCTCAGCTGAACTATTATGTTCAGTAGGTGAGATAGAGTAAATGTAGTTTTGATTTATGATAGTTTAATTTCTTGCTTTTTTTTTTTTTTTTTTTTTTTTTTGGCAGAACCGGGGATTGAACTCAGGCCCTTGTGCTTGGCAGGGAAGCGCTTATTCTACTAAGCCATCTCCCTAGCCCTGATAGTTTTAATTTCTGATGGATTTAATCAGGATGTAACCCTAACATAAGTCAAAGATCATCTGTAATTTTATGAACTCATTCTTTTTTTTCTTTTTTTTTTTTTGCGGAACCAGGGATTGAACTCAGGCCCTTGTGCTTGCCAGGGAAGCGCTTATTTAACTAAGCCATCTGCCTGGCCCCTATGAACTCACTTGAATACACATGACTAATTTTAAATGTCCTATAGGGCTGAGAGCACTCCAAATTAACTTTGACCAGGAATACAGTATGTATTAAGAAAAGTTTCAAAAGTGTAATGAAATACAATAAATGCCAATGGTAATTAGTAAATATTAGCAAAATAAACAGAACAGATAGCATAAATCCAGAATTCACACAAAAGTTTTCCCCTCAGAGAATATTTTATTACTTTCATTGAACTGCCACTGCATGCTGATAATACAATATGTGTGGTGTATTTAAAACTATGGTGAATATTTACATTTTAAAAGTTATTACAGAAAATGTGTTTGCCCTTACCACCCATAAAAATTCTCCCTTTCGCTCCAAACGCTATGTCCAGTTTCATGCATAGTTTGGGTTGATCATTCAGCTCAATATCCTGAACTGATTCAAAAAGTCTGCCTTTCATAGTTCTTTCACTTTAGGGGAAGAGTTATAAGTCACACAGTGCCAGACCTGGAGAATAAGGTAAATGGGGCCACGCTGTAACATTCCCAAGAGCCTTACTTTCTGTGGATGGCCTTTGGCAGCCATATTTTTTATGACACCTCATAAAGACAACTCATGAAAGAGGACATTCAGAACTGCTTCAGAAAGTGGGAAGAATAATGGGAGATGTGTATTCAAAGTGTGGAGAATGTTCTGATGGAGATTAAAAGCAATGTGTCTCTGCAGCCAGACTTTTTAAATATTAAATTAAAATTTAAATATTCACTGTATATTTTGGTCCTCCCTCATACACTCAGTTTTAGTGTTCGGTCTGATGGGTTTGATTACTGTTTTAAAATTTTCCACACACAATGCATCCTGTTATTGTGCGCCCTGGGAGCAGATCCTCCCTCTTCTGCCCTGCAAATAACCTTGGGAAAAAGTGTCCTTATTGCTGAGATTCCTTTACAGGATAAAAGTTCTCTAAAGGAACCTGACCAAAGCAGGTCATAAGTGTTGCATTAATATCGCAGCACACAGGAGAAATTTCTCAGCAAATGATTTCAATATTTACCTCAGGTTTCCAACTTTTTAAGAACAATAAATTGAGATAGTTGATGGCACTAGACTTTCAGCACAATGACAGGACTGAAATAACTTTTCATTGGAAGAAAAGGTAATTAAATAGCCTGCAGTGTGACACTCCATTGCAATTTAATGCGAAATCCTCTTTTTATTCCAGAAAATCATTATGGTTCTCTGAACCAAGACAAGCCAGAAAACAATATCCCATGTCCAATTAATTTCAATTAATCATACAACCCCCTTAAGATAAATTCCTGCTGTCAAGAAGCAGGTGAAGTCCCAGATTTTCTTGGGACATCTAGAGAAATCACACAGTGAGTCACAAAACTCTAAGGATGACACTGATCACATGAAACCATAGCTCTATATTAACCTTGATTGCTCATCTAACTTAGCTACGTATTTTATTCATTTGCTTTCTAGGCAGTCAGTTGTATCTTAGTAAATTCAATACCCTTCAAAAGGAGACTTACTTTATTCTCTCCAATATATGCCTTTCTACTACATTTTATTCCATTTGGTATACTGCCTAATCAATTCTTTTGTGAGCTTCATTTCATTCAACACAATGTAGCCATTGGTAGGATTTCTTTCTTTCAGGATGATTTAAATCTATTTTGCTAAATGCTGTTTTAAAGCTACTGTGCTGTCCATTCCCATCCAGTGGGCCTGGTGCATGCTCCATGTCCTTGACTGAGGGAAGATGTACTCCCCTGGCTTGGTCTGATGGGATGTGAGGCTTTTTCTTCCTGTTTATGTCTGGGGACTGAGGAGGAATAATGTGTATCCACATGTAGCAACGTCAGCATGCGTCAGGTATTTGACACTGAGATGGGTAGCTGTAAGCTACTGATGGTTGGAAGACTTCTCTCCATATCAATGCTTCTGAAATTCTAGGCATCATTGCCTACAGAGGGAAGGCAGTGCACAATAACCAAAGGCTCTCAGAAACCTTTGTTGGTTTAAAGAATGTCTGTAGATTCCTTCTTTGGTAGTGTTCATTACGAGTCACTTTTGATTTGAGTTGGCCCTCTATCTAAGTCTTTAGGATCTAAGTCTTTAAGATTTTATTTTGCACAATAAAATCATGCGAAGCTTCATAGAGAAAAACAAAAAGCAATGGAAGGCATGCCATTGTAATGGTTTTGGTGCTAAATTTCCTTCTAACTCAGATAACTGCTGAAAGTAAAAGGGGTGAAACCCAAAGAGGAGAAAGCATGAAACGCAAGAGAGGTCCAGTGGCTGGGAGCAAATCAGCTAGTTTGAAAGAATACTTTAAGTAGGGACAGCCTGGTAGGTTACTTTGCAAAACATTTTGAGGTCAAGGCTAAGAGGATGTTAGAAGTCTGTCTAAGGGCTCATGGCTGGATCCCAAATGTGCAGAGGAGCCCCCAAAGATTTTTAAAAGGGAAGTTAACATGATCAAAGTATGTTGCTCTTTATAGAAGCTAGTTATAACTTATTAAAATAAAATGAATTTAAAATAAATTTATGGTGGTCAGTAATAGTACCCAGCATGTTACATTCCTCCCAAGAAAGGTATTTCTAGTAGAAAGGAAGGAATTTTATGGATAGAGGGAGAAGAGAAAATTCTCTTTAGAAACAAGAACAACTAAGCAGGAGTGCATTGAGTAAACCTGTTTTAAAATGTAATAATATTACAGAATATAGACTGTAGACCACACAAGCGCTAACATGTCCAAAGATGAAAGAAAAAAACAAGTGCTGTAGAAAATATGAAGTCCCTGGAAGAAAGTAACTATACCAAATTCAAGCTAAATGCAGAGAAATTCTGGAATCTATGCATGCAAATACCCTTGATTTATTTGGTTTTCCCTAAAGCATTTTAAGGTTTTCCCTAAAGCATGATAAGAATAGCATTTTGATAGCTAGTTTTGCCCTAGTTCATATGAGGGCATAAAATTCAAAAAAGAAGAATAGAATTAAAAGTAAAGTTCTCAGCATACAATTATTAAAATTGACACAATGGACAGTTAGAGAATCTTAAGGACAGAGAAACAGTGAAATAAATTAAACCAATATGACAGAATGGGCAACATTTTGACAAACACCAGCTTGAAAAAGTCACTTACGAAAACAAAGCTCAGCAAAAAGGAACAGATCCAGTATTGGAAAAGTATGAGCCGATGCCAGAAGGTAGGAAGAATTGCTAAACTCTTTCGTGGTTATTTTCTTCATCATGAAAGTATATCTTTAAACTAGAATGATGAGTGCACCAAGAAGAAAAAAGGAATAAAATCCCAGAAAGCCTGGGAGACATGAGAAATTTGGTCTCTAGACCTAGACAAATAGTACTTTATTTTACAACAGCAACAAGAAAATTTTATAGACCTTGTCATGGAGATAATGTTACTAAGACTTGAAAAATCACAAGGAAAAAGTAGATTCAGGCGAACGTTATCTTACTTTTGCCCTTTAAAGGAGGAATGGAAGATTCTACAAACAATAGGGTGCTGATTTCCACTAAAATTGTATAAGATTGCATTACATGGATGACGTGTGAGCACATTGAAGAAACAGTAACAACTTCTAGGAGCCAGCATCTTTTTACATTGGGTGAGTGGAGCCAAATCAACCTCTCTGTTTCTCTCTCTGTCTCTGTCTCTCTCTTTCTCTCTCTCTTTCTCTCTCTCTGTGAAAGTTATCAGTCTTGTATATCAGTAGCACAACAAACATAATACACTGATTTCAGCAAGATATGTGACAAATATCTAAGAGAAAGACAGAAACAAAGAAGCAGAGAGAATTTATTCCAGGTCAATACCTAGCAAATCAGTCATCTATACCAAAAAGCAAGCCTTGGCCCGTGAATCCCTGTCCCTGGCAGTGGGGGCCCCTAGGGCCTTCCTACAGGCTGCATCTTTCCCTCTAGACTATGGAACAAAACTGAGAAATGTTCTAATAGTACGCTAAACCCAAGGACAAATGAAGCATGAACCAAAGCAAAGGTATCCACTTAGGTCTGAAAACTCCATTTCCAAGTAAAGGTTGAAAGAGTCATTCCAGGTAGTAGCTTACACAAAATAAAAGCTCAGCAGGCCTCTAGGACTCTGAGCTCCTTCATAGTTTGCAGCAGATGCTCAAAGGCCTAGAAGGCCTCCTGCAACTACACAACAGCCAGTATGTCCCGACTGGGCCAAGCGACCAAACATTTCTTCCAACCTCAAGGTCTCAGGGCTCCAACATGAATATAAATCCATCCCTGGTGTCCTGTGGGACCACCACTAAATAAATGCAGAGAGGAAATTCCAGGAAAAGGAAGACAGCTAAAACTTGTCCTAAAGCCACTGATTTTATGAGGAGCTGCACACAGGAAACCTTGGATACTCAGTCACCAGAGTGCACGGATCTCCAGCACCTAGCTGCAAAGCTGCAACCTGGCTGACCAAATCACTAACTTCAGGCAGAGAGCTTCCACCTCCCTCCCATGACAAAAGCAATCAGAACTGCCAAATCCGATGCACAAAACATCTAATTTATAACAGTTAAAACCTGGCCTGTGACCAAGTCCAAAAGAACCATGTCTTATTTCCCTTGCTCTTGAATATGTCTCTTCCAGAGATAAATGACTCTGCACTCTGCCAGTTCGCTTCTCTGTTTGGTGTTTTGTTTAGCTGGGCTTGTGACAAGCCAAGAGTTGATGCATCTGCTTGAATGTGTAATTTACCTCTCTGGTCAACTTTGCTTTTTTTTCCTTGACAATATTATGTCAAACAATCACATCACAACTGGCTCTGATCTCTTTGTTGTTAGCTAATAAATTAGAGAGCATTTATTATCTGCAATCCTTTTTTTCCTCTTTTAATGGTGACACATTTGTGGTGAATTACAGGGCAGCTTTATAAACTAGGCTCCAGGCCAGTCTCAGGCCCTGCGTCCCTGTGAACGTTCCCTCTCCTGGTTGGCCTCCCGGACTGCTGGTAAATCAAGGCAGCTGTCACAGCACGCTAACTGAGTGTGCGTCATTTGGGAGAGCAGGAAGCGTTGCGGGTATAATTCTGTCCATCAAACTAATATGTTATATCAGTAGCTTTGTAATCTTCAGCTGTAACTTATGGGAGGTGACACCAAAGAATTCACTTTGAAGGCAGTGCGTTCCTCAGACTTTTAGCCAAAACAGACCCGATTCACAGCAACAGTTCTCTGTTTACACGAATGGTTCCTAGTGCCGGGGAGTCAGGTCCCTATCAATGTGGCAGTATTTTACACATCCCGCCACTGGCTGCACTCTGCTTATAGCCCTCCTGGCAAGGTTTGTAAACTTTTCCAACACGATTATGTCTCTTCTCTTTGTGATTCTTGCCTTTCTGCAGTAGCAGGACGGATAAACGTGCTGCTTAAAAGCTATTGTGACAAGATGAATGTCTGAAGGGCAGGAATAAGCAGCAAGCCTCCTCCCTCCTCCACCGATGTCCTTCGACCTCTGCCTTCACAAACATGGGAAATGGTCACGTGGGCCGGAAGAATGCTCATACTGCTAGGACAGCAGGATCACCTTTGCTTGCTGTTGCTAAACATCTGCATGTTGCTGAAAGAAGTGAAGGCAGATGACCCTTAAACGGTGCACTCAGTTGCAATGCAGACTTACGTGTGAGTGTTCTGAAAGGGACCCCTGCTTTGGCTGGACTTGCTATGGCCTGTCCCTGTCGTGGCCCCTGCTGTCCTGTTTTGCCGTCCTCTTTCTCAGCAGGCCAATCAGAGACGCCCTCTGAGTAAGATTAAGTACTTCTTCGAGCAACCATCTGATGAAAAACAAATCTACAAGAACTGTTCAAAGGAGTTCTTCCTCCCCCAAGGCACAGAACTAAATATGCACAGGAAAGAAATTTGAAAAATGCCTGCCCTTGCCATCCTCAATTCCCCTTTGATTGATAGCAGAGAGGGTTTGCTATGATAATTTTACTTTGACAGATCCCAGGCATAAATCCCACGAAGTTGCTGCTCTCAGCTGACAACCTTCTGAGGACTCCGGTTAGGAACCATAAACAGATCCTTATTTTTCACCTTCAGTGCTGCTTCAGGTGCAAAGGATAGCCTACATGGAAAAAGTAAATCCTTGTCTGAGGGGGGAACCCAAATGCTAAACAGCTTTCCCACTTATTCATCAGAAAGAACAGCCAACAGAGAAGGATGCGGCCTCTGTCCTATGTCCTCAAACTTAGAATTAAATCCTCCAGAGGAGAGACTTGACATTTACTCAGACTGAAAAATGGACCCTCCTTTTCCATTCGAATTTTTGTTCTCCAAAGCTATGTTAGTGTTTTGCTTCAAGGGCAGCCTTCGAATGTACCATAATATCCTATGTAAAATATCACTGCTTAAGAAAAAGTACACAGATACTCTAGTGTCTGTAATTACTTTTGTTCCCTGAAGAGCTACAAATGTGAGCGCCTCTGTAACTCTAAATGTCCACTTAATTTTCACGATCACCATAAATGAATGAACTCTCAGTGAACAGGGATACAATCAAAGGGCCCAAGAAATGAGTTTTTTGCAGCAATCTGTCTTTTCATCTTGCTTCGTGGCCTGTCTGAAAGCTTTGGGGGTTTTTCATCCTTCCCTCTCCACCTGAAACATGGCGACTCAACTGTAAGAATCCTAGTCATAGACGTCATGCTCAACAGGGTTGAAGGAAGAAGAATTGCTGATTCCCCCAACTTAACTAGCAAATTAAATTAAGCAGAATGCATTGTCCCAACATTTTAGTTGATTTCACCAGAAGAGTAGGATTGTAACCCAGGAAAAATTATGAAGGGGTCAAATCCAGACAAACATTTAAATAGACGGAACATTTTCTATTGATTTAAAACTTTTGAGAAGTTCCCTTCTAATTGTCTGTCTCCTACAAACTTGAGCAGCAGTTTCTCTTGGCTGTAGGGTTCTACTTCCGCATTAACAGAGGATCCCTATCATGCTAATGCCATGGGAGGAGATTTTCCCGTTGGTCTTCCTCCGTGTGCCTTGGGTGTGTAGGCACTGCTGGGTCTCTGCAACAGGTTTGCACTTTGAAAAGCTTCTAGTAACAGGCAAAGACGCATCCAGGCTTGGAACTCAGTAAAAATTGTTCTTTAATTTAATAGGACCATGATACAAGGACTTCACCTTGCACCAGAGAATTGAGCCTTATTTTCTGGGGTCAATAGCTTTATAGCTATCCTCATCTCATGGAGGATCTAACCATGCCCAGGAGTTCTAACAATTGGTCCATGGGTCAGCCAAGAATATCAGTGGGGAAAATAAGAATAAAAAGAACAAGTTGCTCATAAAATCAGGGAGTAATATATGAGTTTTTTTTTTTTAAAGTCATAAAGCAGCTTGAGAAAATCTCAAGGAAAAGAAACTGGCTGAATAATTCTCTTTCCTTCCACAGCCCCTCCTAATACCAAACAGGATGTGCTTCCTTGTAAATGCCTATAAATTTGGGAGAGAAAAACAACTCTGATCTTGTCTCCAGAGCTCTAGGCTGCAAGGAACACAGGAGATTTCTGTTTTCCTTCAAGAAAGATGCCAGAAGAGCCCTTTCCCATCACATGTTGATAAGAAAGGCATTCTGCACTTCATTGGATGGGGCTGCCATGAGTGGTTGGGGTGATGTGACAGATTACAAACAATGTCATCTTAATAGCCACAGGCCCAGCCTCACTGGGCTGTTCTGTTCTCAAGCCTGTGATAACACCAAGACGTACAAAGCCTTCAGCTGTGGCACATGTATCAGAGCTGTCCCTTTCCCAGGATCACTTTTTTTTTTTTTTCTCTCTCTCTCTTCCTTTTTTTTTTTTTTTTTTTGTATTTAGGACAAGATCTACAGGGTCTCACTACACAGATCAGACTCGTAGTGATCCTGCTGTTTTCAGCCTCCCAAGTGCTGGGATTGCAGGTGCATACCACCATGCCCAATCTCATTCGCCCTCTCAGGGCTCCCTGGGGGTGGGGCCTGCAGAGCACACGGGGATCAAACCCCAGCCACTATGCTCTGCCTAAGCAGGCACTTTAGTCTGCTGAGCTATCAGGCCGGCCCTTCCCAGGATCACTTTAGAAAACAAAATTCTCAAAAGTCTGGGGAGACAATGGCCATCTTTGTGGTCCATGAGCAAAAACTAAACTGAACCCCTACTCTGCGCTGCAGCCCCATGTAGGTCTCACTTCCCCACTTGACCCTAACCCTAGGGATTCAATCTCATTCTCTGCAGTCATGGGGCAGACTTCTAGCACCTGCGATTAATTCCTGATCCTATCCTGGAATTCTGGGTGTGAGTGTCATACTCACCATGGGGCAGATAGTCTCAACGCAGTTTACGGCAGGCAGAGAGGCTGCTGCAGCGCTGCTGCCTCTGCTCCTGCCGTTTGGCTCTTGCTGGCCTCTGCTGCCATGAGCTGCCATGTACCACTGCCTCGGAGCCAGTGACCATGAACTAAAACATCCACTAACTGTGAGATAAATAAACCTTTCTTCCCTCAACTTTGGGTGTTGAGTATTTCATCCCAGCTAAGAGAGAAAAGTAACCAAAACAATGATAGCTCTAGATGGAACAAGACTCTTCCACTTGGACTTGAGTAGAAAGGAAGATGCCTTCATTATAAGGTTAAGCTCAATCACCTTAAAGTAAAAGTGAAGTATCAGCTGTATTAAATATATCTCCATCAGGCAAACTGAGTTGTACTGTATGTATTCAAGAATCCTTAAAGCTTGCTATATCAAAGATCTCAAAAATATGAAGCTACAGGACAAGCAGTTCAGCTGAGGGAATACCGTACATGGCTTTGGGAAAGCAAACAGATAGGAAGGCTGTCCTAGGCAGCCTGGGGAGAGGGGTGACTTCAGGAAGCACTCCCATCACTTCACTCAAAGGATCTAGGAAAGCAGGCAGTGTTATTGGAACCTGGAAGTCAAGGCCACCACAGAAGCTGGCTCCACAGTGGAATGGGACAGCAGGAGCAAGGGCCTCTCATCTGTGGGCAGCCACAGAGCAGACACAGACACTGCCAGCCAAAGCAGGGAATCTGAGGCAGAAAGGTGGGGAGGGAATGCCCTGACTTCTTCTTCTTCTTCTTCTTCTTCTTCTTCTTCTTCTTCTTCTTCTTCTTCTTCTTCTTCTTCTTCTTCTTCTTCTTCTTCTTCTTCTTCTTCTTCTTCTTCTTCTTCTTCTTCTTCTTCTTCTTTTAGGCCCCCTGTCGTTTCTCACCCATGCCTCCCACTGGAGGAAACTCACCAGGCTTCAGCTGGCAAACGAGCCCAAGAAACACAGCTCCGGGGAAGGGGAGATGGGCAGGCAGCCCCTAGAGGGACATACAGAGCCAGGTAAGAGAGGGGCCTGAGAACAAATGTGAAGGCAAAGGGACCAAGGGCTAACATAATTGCTGAGTTCAGCTGTGGGGAGAACTGAATGCATTTCAGTCAACCAGAAGGGCAAAGAGATTAAAATGAGGCTGAGAGGGAAAAAGGAAGTTGATGGAAAAACGCATCTGAAAAAAATTCTTTGAGATCTGTTCCCTATTCCTTCCCTCCCAGACCACATTAAACATGAGAAAAACAAAATGTAGACTGAGACTATTACTGAATAACTTGTGTGACATTGAGCTAATGTC
>PVKA01000250.1:170487-231353 GCA_004027165.1 Ctenomys sociabilis
TTTTTTTTTTTTTTTTTTTTTTTTTTTTTTTTTTTTTTTTTTTTTTTTTGTGGAACCGGGGATTGAACTCAGGCCCTTGCGCTTGCCAGGCTAGTGCTTATTCTACTGAGCCATCTCCCCGGACCTGCTACTGCATTTTCACATGAGATTTTTGGCTAAAAATTTGGACTGGGTTGGTTCAGTTCAGCAAGTCAGTAGACAGGAGTTTCTGAGATTATTCACGTCTCTAGTTGGACTGCAAATTGGCTGGACCTGGTTGGCCCCGGGGTGGGGCACCTTTTGGTTCCTAGAGTTCTCCCCTCCCAGTTTTTCTACCTGGCAACCTCAGGGTATTCCAGCCAAACACAATAAATGTTTATTTGACCATTTCTTCCCTTTCTTCCTTGTCAAATGCTTCTTTTTTTTTTTTTTTGATTTTTCCATTTTATTTTATTTTTTTTTCCATTTATTTTTATTTTATTGAAATACAAATGTCAATCAGACAGTTTCAAAACATCTTAACCATACAGAGTCGATGAAATAATACATTGCAAACTGTTTTCATAATGTTTTGGTATTGAGAGAAGACAAAGGGCCAGGCACCTGCCTGGCAAGTACAAGGTCCTGAGTTTGATCCCCAGTACCAAAAAGAAGAAATGAGAGAGAGAAAGGGCAAGGCCCAATGCATGAATGCTTTCCTTGTCTCTTCTATACCATGTTTCCAAATTCCATAATGATCAAAACAAATCCCCAGGTCAAACCCAGAGTCAAGAGTTGGTTACAGATATGAAAAAATGTGGATAATTTTAATAATCTATCACACCAGTAATGAGTTTCCCACCAAGAGTATTCCAGTTCTATCCACACAGGACAATCCAAAGAATATATAATTATTTTCTGAACAGTAAATGTACTTGATTGTCACAGGGGGCACTGGGCTCTGAAAGACTTCATTTAGTTGCCACCTTCCAAGCCAACTCCATGAGCATTTCATGATGAATACTCAACTGCCTCACCCCGTGCTGAGCATATGGCTTCAAATACAAACTCAAAGTGAGAGAAGTCCAAAGGCTCCCTTCATTTTCTCCCTTTAAGAAACAAATAAAAATAGTACAATCCAGCTTTTAATGCAGCACTATAGAGAATATCAAACTGGAAATCAGTAACTATGTTGTCATAGTCTAACCTGAGCCCCAACCAAGTGTCTCAAGTAACTCTAGTCTCTCCAGTTCATAATTTCCACAATTGTGAAATTGGGAAGTTAAACTCCTCCAGGGTAGTTGAGGTGAGAGTGTCAGGGTTAGGGATCCAGGAAAGAAGACAAGATGGTTATTTGAGAGAGTGAAGTTGGTATTAAACAGGCAACATGGGAACACGAGTCCTGTTCATGAAGTTCATTATTTTTTCTAAAATATCTCAACACCTCCTCTGATGGCAGTTTCAGATTAGATTGGACCTCAGCTGGCTCTTCTGTTCACAGCTTGTCCCTTGTCCTTCCCTGATGTTTCAGCTGTCCCTATCTTTGCCATGGGGTCATCGAGCCAATCGGAGCAGCAGGACATGGGGCCTGTGTGCAGTGCAAAACGCTGGCTGCCGCCACACCATCATGTTTCCATCCCATACACCCCTGAAAGCAAGGCCACAGCCGCCAAACCCTTGCTTCCGCACAAGCAACTCCAGCTGGTGGCTCCAGAGCCGCGACCCAGCTGCTCTCGCTCCTTGGCAGCGCTGCAAAATGCTTCAGGACCCCGCACCTCGGATCCTGTCACTGACCCACAGTCAGCCAGGAATCAGCCTATCCTGAGTCCCTGCTTCTAAGCGCTTCTTCCTGCAGAGAAGAAAAACTCCAAAAATAGCTACTCCAAGCAGCCTTTGCATTTTAGAGGAAATTCTCAGGAGGTCAGCATACAGAAGAAAGTCAGCTGTGAGCTCTGACACTCAAGATCACAGGGGTGGAAGAAGCCCTGAAACCACGACAAGGTCCTGCCCTAAGCTGCTAGGACGCGCTGTCACTAGACGCAGGCCTTCTGATGCAACACAGGCCGTTTGCATTGCACTGTCCCCATGCATCCCACCAGGACCACTTCAGACCAAGCCTTTGTTTTTCCTGGCAAATCTCAAGTGGGCATTCAGTGAATGTTACCATTAGCTGTAGTATGTGGGAGCCAAGTGGCCTGCGTTTGAGTCTTGGCTCCACCTTTGCTGGGGAATTTGGTCAAGACTCCAAATCTCTCTCTGCCTCACCTTCTTCCCCATCTTCCAAATATGGATTTGGGGACGGTGGCGATACTTTCATGAGGAAATAATTGCAGTATGTTGCTAGGTGGCAGTACTAGCTATGCCATAAGTGTCAGCCACTATTATCATCTCTCTCACTATAATCTTGATGAAACTGACCTGTCTCAGGTATCCCTTTATGCTAGTGCTATATGTCTGATGAGATAATAAGCTCATGAGCAAGGATTATACATATTTTTCATTCTCTCTCATTGCCTCCCTTGCTCTTCCCCATTAGCTCAGGCCTTTGTATATCACACACAGGGTGAAGGAAGCACAGCCTCTACGGCAGGCAAGTTCAATTCCTGGCTCTTCTCCTTAATAACTAGGGACTCTGGCCAACTTGCCAAGCACCTTCGAGCATTATAATGTATATTGTTAGGATAAAGTGTTTGCCCCTTGGTGACTTTGAAAATAACCTTCATGAGCAAGGATGATGTCATCATGGGCACTCAATAAAGGGGTTCTTTCACTCCCATTCCTTCCCACCCAGAATGAGTCAATCAGATTGGTGTCAGGAGAGTTGGTGAAGGAAACTGAAAGGGATCCAAACGGAAAAAGCAAAGGGAGGAGACCCAGGTGCTAAAGGCAAACCCCACTGACCTCGTGCTATAGTTGGATGTTAAATGTTCCCCAGAGGTCTGTGTTAAATAAAGGCTTGAGCTCCATGGTGCCACTCCTGAGAGGTGATGGGTTCTCTTGGAGGCCTCTGGTCACTGTGCACGTGATCTTAAAGGAATTGTAAGTCCAGCTGGTGGCTCCAGCTCTCTTGTTCTTCTCCAGTCTCTTCTTCTTCTCTCCCTAGCTCATTGAGCAGTTAGCTCAGCCATATTCTCCTGCCATGATGCACCCTTCACTGTAGACTCAAAGCAACAAAGTCAGTCCCCGTGGACCAGGCTTTCCAAAGCTATTAACCAAACAACCTCCTCTCTTTAAAACTAATTCTCTCAGACAGTTCAACACAGATATAGAAAATAATACATGTCACTGTAGGGTCCTGTTGTGTGCCTGGGGTTTTTCCTGGCCCCTCACATCCAAGATGTGGATACTCTTGGAGCATTTAGAGAAGGCAGTGAGGTCATTGTCCTACTTTTCTCTCATTGCTGAGACGACATACCTGACAGCCAAAGTTAGAGGAGACTGTGACAAATGGGATCACTGTGTAGATCTAAAATGCACCAATAAACTCTGATTGAAGAAAATATCAATCAATAAATAAACTTCTAAAAAAAACACACCAAAGTTATAGGAGGAGAAGTTTATTTCAGCTCACAGCTCATAGTTTGTAGGGGCTCTGGTCCATAGTGGATTAGCAGAGGGATGTCACAGAAACAAAACAGCTCATGGCAATCATAAGGCAGCAAACATCAAACAGTGGAGCAGCTGAAGCCCCTCCCTTTTATCCTTTTAGGCTACTTGCCTTCTGGGTGGAGTCTCCCACAGCCAATGTGGGCCACCTGTTAGCTACACCCAGAACTATGCTAATCAGTAGACTAATTTAGTAATCACACATCTTTAATCCCAGCATCATTCACCCAAGATACAGCTGCCTCCAAAAAGCTCCATCTAAAACCAAATAAGACTTGGTGGGGGGAGGCAACTGGACACAAGTCACAGCAGTTCTCAACACAGGCATCTAGCAGGGGCCTCTGAGTCTTAAGGCTCTGGCTCTCCTGCTCCTGGCTCTTGGGACCTGGATGGTACTGTAAGAGGATAACCTGTATGTTTTCTCAAATTTTCTTCCTTTGTTGCTCACCTATAATTCTCCTATCCTTGGAGAATACGGATTACAAAAAATACATCAGTTAGATGGACCAATAGCCCAGCCTCACAGCAATTAGATGAAGCTTTAGAGAAGGCAAATGGCCAGCAAAAAGCTCACACAGCTAAATACAAGCAGGAATACAATCAAGCCACTTGTGTTAAGTCCTAGACCAGTGTTCCCTTAATTGTCTCATCTTTCTGCTGCCTCAGAATACAGGCTTTTGAAAACATTTACAAAGTGGGTCATGTTCTACATTCCAGCACCACCGACATCCCCAGCCTGTGTTTGGCAGGAGGTAAACAGTCATGACCTCTGAGGCCTACAACCAAAGAACTGAAGACATCCAGCAAAAATTCATTTACCTTGCTTTCTTCTTGCAGCCCACAGGATCATAGTCTCTCGTCTCCCATGGTTCTCTTCCCCATGGCTAGGAATGTACCCTGGGACCCTCTTGTGTGAAGGAAACAGATACCAGCTGGCCAGTCACACTGCAACTCCACTGCAGACTTCAGCTGCTTCACTGTAGAGTTGTATGTTCTATGAACTGCATTAAAAAAATTAATATCTGCATGGCTCTCACCCAACTGTCTTAAAAACACCAGCTGTACCATGCTCTCTCCCCTAATTTGACAGTCATAAGAACAGCTCCTGGAGAACAGAACATTCTTCAGGGGAGGGCTGTTGGGTGTGCAGACATATTAGGATGTACAGAAGATGAAAGGGATTTCAAGTTGAAATGTCATGTAGGGAAAAGGGTGGGAGGTGACAACAGAAGAAAGAGTCAGATGTGTATTGAATGCCTATCACGTACCAGGCACTGGGCTGGGTAAGTTCTCATTACTTAATCCATGTGGTCCTTACAGTGTTGAGAAATGAGTATAATAACCATACAGATGAGACAACCGAGGCTTATAAAGATTAAGAGATTTTCCTAGACTTGTGTGAGTAATTTGTTGTGTGCGTGCGTGCTGGGGATTTTTTTTTTTTTTTTTTTTTTGGTGGGGAGGCTATCGTTTTTTGTTTTTGCTTTGCCTTGTGTGGTGCCAGGGATGGAAGACAGAGCCTTACATATGCCACACATCAGCTTAAACACTGAGCTACATCCCCAGCCTGACAGTCAGGGCAGGGTTTGATTCCTAGGGCTACTGTTCCATATTGCTATGAACTTGGTAGCTTATGCAACCTCAGTGTATCTCTCGAGGCTCTACAAAGAGAAGGCTGAAATTAAGATGAGCACAGGGGTACTCCTTTGCCAGAGACTCCAAAAAAGAGTCATGCCTTGTGTCATCTGGCTTCTGTCTTTACAAAGTATGATCAAAAACTACTGTGAGCACTGCTGCTCTAACATGAAAGCCTGCTGGACAAAACCTTATGTGCTTTATATTCCTTGTTTGCTAGATCTGGCACCATGAGAAAGACATTACGGTCATGAGAGATAAATGTTTCTAGTGATCCAGGACATCAAGGCAACTATAACAGCACAATTAAAATCATTCATGATAGACAACTTCCAGAAGTGTTTCACTAAGTACTTTTGCAGGGAGGATGAATATTTTGAGGGAAACTGATGAGAATGTATCTTTTATTATAATCAATATTTTTAAAATATATAACCATTCACTGTAGTTTTCAATCATACCTTCTATAGGGTGTCTCAGTTAGTCTTCTCTCCTTGCTGGGACAAAATACCCAGTGCCCAGAATTTAAAGAAGGAAAGGTTTATGTAGCTCATAGTTAGTGGAGCTTTCAGTCCATACTCAGCTGGCTCCAAGGCAGAGTGGTGCAGGACAGAGGGCAGCAATTCATGGTGGTGGGAAAACAGCAAACAGCAAAGGGAGGAGCCAGCTGCAGCTGAGGCAGCTAATAAAACCTTATGGATCTGCAGATCAAAGCCTTCTGGGTCTTTATATTCCCTGTTCACTAGATCTGGAACCCTAAGAAAGTCATCATGACCATGACAGTAAGTTTTTCTAGTAGATTCAGGACATCAAGGCAGCTACAATAGCATAATTAAAAGCATTCATGAAAGACAACTTCCAGAAGTGTTTCACCAAGTGTTTTTTGCAGGGAGGGCAAATATTTTGAGAGGAACTAATGAGAATGTGTCTCATTAGATTATCTGACCCAGGGTGAGTGTAGCACTCACACCCATAATCCCAGCATTGGATCCAAAGTTAATCACAAACCCTAGAAGCTGCCCTATGACTACATGAGGCTTGAGTGGAGGGAGGGCACGTAGATACAGACTATAACATAGGGCGACCTGGATAATCAGGTAATTTCATCTTGAGATCCTTAATTATGTGGACACTGACCCTTTTTATCAATGAAGCCATATTCACAGTGTCAGCATAAGGGTGTGGACATGTCCTTGGGGGCCACCACCTGTGGGCTTTGCATCCACAGCCCTCTCTCCCTTTGTACCCCATTCTCTTACAACATTGTCACTTCATTTCCTGCCTGTTCCTTTAGCTGATCCCTCAAGAATGCCTTTGGACAAGACAAAGGTTCCAAGGCAATCACAGCCACCACATAAACAAAGTTCCTGAATTCTCTGAGTTATCCAGAGAGTCAGTGGGAGAACTGACATGGAGGGCCTTGTGTATCCTCTGGCTTTGGGAATTAAGAGGAGAAAGGCCTTGAGCCCGTACCTGGTCATTGCCTCTAAACATGGGAATGGTGAATATTTTGCACAGCTCAGCTCTCTTTGTGCAAGAATAAGAGCTAGTAGGTGTCAACTTAACCTATAGCCACCCACTAATAAGTTTAAGATAAAAGGCCAATACATTTAAATAAGATTCAGACATAATCTAATAGTATTTGATACCAAGCCCTATCTAATTATATCAGTCAATCTTTTATTACCAGACCCATGAGTGCAGAGAACTCCATTATAATTTCTCTTTATAATGATCTCCTCACTATCTGACTCCTCGAACTCTGCAATAAATTAATCATCTGCTTGCAATCATGAGTAAACATCAGCTCAATTAAGAGCTAATAAATAAACAGCTCACTCCAAGGCTCATCCTGATAGGGATGGGAGTAACCCTGGGCACCTGCCAGAGCATGCTTGGCTCAGGCCTCTCACGTCTGCTGTTGCTGAGAGATGGGCTGGCTGTCATTTCCTGTGCCCACCCTGCCTGCGGAGGCAGAGGCTTTGGTCCTGCTTGGTCCTCTCTAGTTCCAGGCTGAATAGATTGCTCTTTTCCCCCTCTCTCTACACTACACACACAGCAGTGTGTATCTCTAGGAGAAGCAGTGAAAAGCAAGAAATGGGCCTCTGCCTCCTCTCATGGAAAAGTATAAAGACCCTTGTTATAATAAGACAACAGAATTTGGTATGGGAAGGACAAAATTGTTATGGGTTGAACTTGGTGTTCCAAAAATATAGGGTAATGTCCTAAACTCTAGTAACTCAGAAGGAGAATTTATTTGGAGATGGGGCCTTGCACATGTGATGACTTAAGATGGGCTCATAATGAAATAGTACAGGGCCTTAACCTAAGATGACAGGCATCCTTATAAGATGACAGAGAGGCCAGTGCCATGTGCTGGCCCAGGGAGCAACTAGTCATGTGGAAGTTAGAAGCAGCTGCTGGTGCAGGGTTATCCATTAGCATAAGAACACAGAGAACTGCCAGATGCCCTTGGAAACAAGAAAGAGGTAAGGAAAGATTCTGCCCAGAGTCTACCTGTGGCAGGGCTCTGCTGATATCTTAAGATTTTGAACTTTTAGCCTTCATAGCAATCAGATAATAAGTTTCTGTTGTTTTAAGCCACTCACACAGTAATATTTTGTTATGGGGGGGTCCTAGAAAATCAGCAGCATCATTTATTATGATAAAGATAACACTGATTAACCTGTATGATATAGCAGGCACCGTGTGCACTGTTTCGTAGGCCTGATTTCATCCCAAGCAGCAAGTGGTTAGATCTCTTATTTCTTCCCATTTTATAGATTAGGAAACAAGGTTGACTAAGGTGACCTGCCCAAAAAGTGACAGAGCTAGTGGGCAGCACCCTCTCTGGTGCCAGGTGCGACTTTTTCACTGCCTATCACATTACTTGGTCAACTCAACTTTGGCAGGGCTCATGAACAGGTGTAATTCACTGGAGTTTCCCCATCTGTGCAGCGAGAGTCCAAAGCATCCCCAGGCGTTGAGTAGAAGGTACCAGAAGCCTCTGCCCTAGCACAGGGACCCTCGGCCTTCCATGCTCACTCCAGACACTGCGCATTTGTGTTTGTTGTTTCCATCTTTCACATAAGATGTGCTTTAAGCCTAGTTCTCTGCCACTAGAAAGAAAGACCATTGCTGCACATGGCCAAGTTCTCTTTCATACAGAAATTTCAGATGATGCAAGCAAAAGCTATGATAAAAGTAGAAACTTTCCACTCCTCAACCTGTAATAAAATAAAGGACTTAGGTGACCATGATAGAAGACCCTCAAGCATTTGCTAAAAGGCTGGTTGGGAACTTCACAGTGGAAAAATCAAGCTGACACCAGTGGAATTTACTGATGCAACATTTTTTTTTTATTGTTAATTTCTTCCAACTAGACAAAGATACAAATTAACAAAAATGATGTCTTTAAGCTATATAATGTGAGGATTTTGTATATATCTTGCAACATTATATACTGATATATATGTTGCATATATATATTATTTTGTTTTGTTTTTGTATTTTAAGCAGAGTCTGCAGGGTCTCACTGTACAGATGGACACATAGTGATCCTACTGTTTACACTGCTCACAAGTGCTAGGATTACAGGCGTGGGCTACCATGCCCAGTCTCAATCACCACCTCAGTGCATCCCAGGGGCAGGGCTGGCACAGCAGGCAGGGACTGAACTCCTGGCCCCTGCTTCTGCCTAAGCAGATGCTTTAATCCACTGAGCTATTTGGCCGGCCCTTGTGTTGCATATATTTGCCAATGATTAGCACAGTTGGGTTAATGAACATGTCTACCACCTCACATAGATTAGGTATGAGTTGTCTAATGCTGCAGTTCACAGGGAAGCAGGCAGCATCATATGCAGAAAGACCTGAATGTGACCTAAACAACCTTGACCCAAAGGGAGATTGTAGGATGTGGATCAGGTAGAACAGGTTCAGTGTTAAATGACACAGTGAGGAAGCAACCAATCAAAATGAACCATTCTATTCATCAAAAAAGAAAGACAGAGAAAAGATAAAGCAGAAGGGAAGGGAAACTATTACAGATTAAAAGAGACCAGAGACACAGCAACCAAATATGATGCAAGGATCTTGTTTGATTATGAAATGATCAAACAATACTGAAAGGTGTTTTTGACATAACTGGGGACATTAGAACATGGATTGGGTATTAGAAAATACTATAGAATTATTTAGTTCTTTTAGTTTTAATCATGGCATAGCACTGTTTTAAGGGGGCAAAATCCTTCTTTGATTAGCCAAGTTGAGTGCATTATGAGGAAAAAATCAGTCTGTTCCTAGGAATACAAGAGATCAGTTGCTTTTGCTTACAGCTGTTTACTCCATGCTATCCAGGGGCCATCTAGGGCAGGATAGCCAACCTGTTACAGCATTCAGTGATATACAGAGCCTGCTGAGGCAAAGCAACTGTGCCAAGCTCCTTCTGCAAGGGGTTTGCAGTTTTGAGCACTGCTTACAAATGTCTACCAGTTATGATTTAGCAAAGTGAGTCATGAGAGAAAAATCTTACTATCTCGGCCCCTGGAGATTCGAGTTGGCTGATCCAACTCGCTCCTGCTCACCATTTTTTATTTAATGGAAATCATTCCATCAGTTTCTTTTGGATTGTTGTGAAAGGTCAGTAATATACTTTCAAAAGTGGTTAGTGTTATCACTCAGTAAATTATTATTGATTTATAATAGTTAGTGATATACGACCTAAAGTTTGGTTACTTTAAACCCTATCATTCCCCCCTCAAAAAAACCCAGCTCTAAGATTCAAACTCTTTGAAATATGTCATTCAATATTTCAAAGAACAAAGGAAAGATAAATTGAGTAATAGACATAACTGGAAAACAGCAGATTTCACCTCTATTTGCTTTGAACTATTATGAAAGAAATACTCAAGAATGCAATACTTTAAAAGTCTACACAGTTCATTATCTAAAATTTCCTTTGGAATTCCTGTGGCTCTGGGATTGTATATAGTATTCCCTCTCACTTAATTTCCCACCTACACTTTGTATATAGAATGGATAAGAATACCCTAATCTCAGACTGTGTGGGAGATTGTGTGGATAGTCCCTTAATGTCAATAATCCAGTTTTGCCCCTGCAAACTTTGTCTATCATAAGCAATGCGTGATGATAAATGCTTCCTCCACTCACAGACTTTTGTTTTTTGTTTTGGGGTGATCTCTTGCCCAGCAAGGACAGTTTTATTACTTTGCATAAACTTCTGTCACTTAAAAGGAGCAGTAGTAAAGTCAATTCAAGGCCCTTTATGACGTCTTTTGTTCTGAGAAGTTAGGGAAGAAAAACATCAGCGAGGTAAGAAAAGGCTGTTTGTTTACAGCCGTTACCCAGATCCTTGCCTTTTTCATTAAAGGAAAGGAAACCAGCAGGAGAGTTACAATACACGGTGCCTCCCTGGGTCTCTCTGCATTCACCCTACTTGTGTATTAAGCAGCTAGGCAGCTGTTGAACAAGGACTATCAACAAAGCAATCTTCTAGCCCTTTGATTTAAGCTATTCATATCTTCTTCCCTGAAATAAAATGACTTTCACAATTAATACACCCGAAATCAATGTGGTGTCTATTGTCACATCTGCGGGAGAAAGGCTTTAATTACAGCTATAGTTAGATAACACAATCATTACACCTCCTTAATCTCACATATAAAACCAGCACCCTCTGAGTACTCTGCCAACCTTTCTTTTGATTTTTTTTTCTTTTCCTCTTTTCTCTTTCTTTCTTTTTTCCCCCCAACATGAATGGCTTTTTATCTAACCACTTCAATTTGCATGCCTTTGCTCGGAGGCAGCTCCCCACGATATGTTAATTGCAGACTGCTTTAAGTACTAAAAGATTAACATAAAACCCTTTGCAAACAAGCTAATAGTTTATGATAATTTTTGCCTGGCCTTTGTCTGTCTATCACCGATTGCCTCTAGCTGTAATTTTATAAAGAAGCTGTAAAATATCATTTAAACAAGTTCATTTACACATAATTATTACTAGAATCACATTATTCAATTTAGATACTCCAGCCTATTAACAATCCATGAACTGAAATGTAATTAAACTATTTTCCTTTTATGAACCTATTCATTACAATGTGTGGGAGATGGATCTCTCGGTTTCACTGCAAATTTCAGCACTTTGTTGTTTAAATTGACAAGCCTGGCACTCATTATGTGCTTTTAATTATATTAAAAGTATTGCAAGACAGCTCAGATAAAGAATATATTTAGAAAAGAATGCCTGGAAATGCCAAGAAGGTGTCATCCCTAAATATATATTTATTTCACTCATGCTTTTTTTCCTCCCTCTTTTAACAGTGAAAAATAAACCAGGCAGGTTGTTTTAACTGAGATTTTTCTGTTTCTCTAAGTAATTTTTCTAATTTAAGGCAGGAATAGATATCTCATCTAACTAATTGTGTTTACCCATTTTTCTAGATTTTATCCATTTTTTCTTAGAAACCATAGCTGGAATTTAACCCGAAAAAATGTATTCTCCCAGTATTTACAATACAGCTCCACAGTTGCCTCAGATACAAAGGATGATGTATTAAACACTTGATTCAAAACTGCTAAACAACTTCAATTCTGATACAAGATTTCATCCGTGTGGGAGCAATTAAATTAATGGGAAACATTTTGTGAGTCTGAAAGGGGCAAATTTGCCTTCCTCCTCTGAGGGGTGTTGCTTGATTTCAGAGGTAACTAACACTTTCAGTTGGAACAGACTCAAACCTACAATTTGGAGTTATGTAACTTGCTACAGCCAAGTCAAGGTCAACAACATAGAACATACTCAGCTGGGTGCTCTAGGGAGCAGTGTCTCACTTCCCGTCATGGAGATGAAATACCCAACACCTACAATTTGAAGGGTGAGAGGTTTATTTTTGCCTCACAATTTCAGAAGTCTCAGTCTTTGCATAACCAGCTCTCTGCTGGGCAGAAATTGCAAGAAGGAAGGGCCCAGTGAAAGAAAGCTACTCACATCATGGTGAGCAGGAAGTAGACAGAGAAGAGAGGAACCAGGAGGGAGACACACCCTCTCAGGCCACTGGAAGAGCACACTAGGCTTTGGTGGAACATTCCAAAATGAAACCGAAACAAGCAGCTGTAGAAGCTCCTGAGCCCTAGGCGCAGGTCTGTTTGCACAGGTGCATTTGCTTGCTTGCCACACACCACATCAAAGGAAGCCATTTCTTTTGGTAAAAAGTAAAAAGAATTGCTGGATAGGACTTCCACAGGATTACTTTCTTCTTCAGAACATCTGTCATGACTTCGCTGTTCATTACTTGATTGAATTTCAGATACAGTTGTGTGGTATTGGTGATTGAACGGTAGGAGTGTTACGCTAAACCTCCAGTCTTTTTTTTTTTTTTTTTTTGAGCTAAGTTCTCACTATATAGTGCACACTGGCCTTGAACTCACTATGTAGCTTAAGCTGGTCTCAAACTTGCAGTGACCCTCCTGCCTCAACCTCCAGACTGCTGGGATTAGAGGCATATTATACCACACCCAGATCCCCAGTCTTGTTATAAATTTCATTTTAAGACAGGATCTTTCTAAAATGCCTAGGCTGGCTTTGAACTTGCCATCATCCTGTCTTAGCCTCTTGAGTAGCGGGAGTTACAGGCATGAGCCCCAACCCCTAGTTTAAATTATATACATGTATTTTTTGTCCAATAAAAGCCATAGAGTCCAGAGGTTGTTATTTTATGACTGTGTGGAACGCTGAGCAATTTGCATCTAGCATAGCAATCCTCATCTAACTTTTTTGTGTTAAATTGATTATAAATATTTCCTCAAATGTTTTTGGAGGCAGTCTTAGAATATTACTGATCACTGATTATTTGCATTAATAATTTCAGAATGATATATGTATGTGTTCATGTAGTACTTGTTTGAGTCATACTTTTAATTTTTTAAATTTATACTTGATAATGCCCTATGCTAGGGGTTTAGCAAGCTCTGAAATGCTGAGAAGCCCTACTAATAAACAGCTTGTGTCTTTCAACCTTAACCCAAGCATGACAAATAGCAGGGGACACGTGAGGGGACAAAATGGTTGACAGATAGACAATCTCAGTAAATCTTTGATGGTGAGCAGACAGAAGTATAAAGTTAAGGTCAAGATATTGAGCAAAGGAAAGAAAACTCCCTCCACCAAAGAGGAAATGAAATCAACCAACATACTAAAGTAAAGACTGGACAAGAGAACAGAGAAGCATTGGAAGAGATGGTATCTAAGCCCAGCACTCAGTTCAGGCTGCTCAACAAAGTGGCACAGGCCAGATAACTTAAAGAACAGACACTTTCTCACACTGTTCTAGAAGACAGAAACAGCAATCAGGGTGTCATGGTTCAGCTCTGGTAAATGCTCTTTTCTAGGTTGCAAGCTGTCAACTTCTTGTTGTATCCAGACATGGTGAAAAATGCCAGAAAGCTCTTGGGAAGCTCATATATCATAGCACTACCTTCCCCGAGGGCTGAGTGTTCTTCTCCCAATCACCTGTAGTGGCCCCACTCATCATAACATCAGGAGGACACAAACATTCAGTCCACAGCAGATGCATAAAGTCAAGCATAGAAGAAAGAGTCTCGGGGACCACCACTGTTATGTTTATACTTCAGGAGAAAGAAACGTCTCATGTCTATAAGAAACCATTGATAATTCTGAAGGTCTTGTGTGCCTCCGACACTGATGACACTCCTGGCACTGTTGTTCAGTTCTTAACGACCTCTTTCTAATTCAATTTCCCCAGTTCCTTTGGGCAATCCAAAAAGGGATTTTGCACTCATGGTTCCACTGAGCCCTTTGGTCTGCACCACTTGCTATTTGGTGTTCACCAGAGCCCAGGGGCATCCTGAGTTGTCTCTTCTCTTTGGTCTGGGGACACCTCCTTCCACAAGGACAGATCCAACATGGCTCCTCAACAACAACAAAATATGCTCGCTGTCACCTTTGGAGTGAGAACTTCCAAGAACTAAGTAGACTTGCCTGGTTTTTGCCTCGTGCCTTGTAACTCATTTCAAAATCCAGGGATAGTGCAGCTGGAAAACTGACCCACTGAGAGGCCAGCTAACGAAGTTGGCACCCACCTGACCGCCTCAGGAGAGACCCCAATTGTGCATTTCATCTCTTAAGTTTCCTACATGTCTCCCCAGCTGAAAACACACAGTGCCTCTTGGATAGCTGTTAAGTCCTAGGCAGCTAAGCACATTTCCTTCCTCACCCAGGGCAGAGTTTCAACCTCAAACAACTTTATTTAAACAATTTCTTACTTAACATGTTTTTCTCTGTGCTTCAAATCCAATCATTCCCTGCGTTGCGGCAAAGTACTGCTACAGGACAAAAAGAACAACACAACCTGTTTTTATTTTAATATCTTCCGGGTCTCTCAGCAGTGTCATCTTTCGGGTTGTCAGCCCTTCACTGCCCGAGGTGGCTTCCTGCGCTCTGCAGAGCGTCTGCCTCCCCACTAATGGCACTGTTCGGGCGAGGGGGAAATGCAATTTTCCACTCCATTACAAGCGCCGTGTAAAAGGACCTCTTTTCCTCACTGCACACAGATAAGGACCTAATGAAATTCCATTCACTAAGTATTACAATAGCCAACTCCACTCCAGATACAGGCGTCTATGCGCCTGTTAGGCCCTCCACTCCAGGAGCAATCGCCATCCACTGTCTCTGCATCAGATTCCCGTCAGGATGAAAAACTCTGGGTGAAGTGGGGAGAAGGAAAGGTCAGAACGATGGCAGCAGATGCATGGCTTGGGTTCTGCTGTCTATCTATTACGCCAGGACAGCACTTCCTATGGCCTCTGGTAGAAGCTTGAAATGCTTGTATTTGGAAATAGCACAGCCGGGAGCGTCCACGAACCGTTAAGACTCTGAACACCACAGAACCTGTAGAATCGACAACAGAGGTGAGAAGTGGAGTGATATGCAGTGTGCCTTTCACCACAAGAAGCATAAATACGGGGCTGGGGGGAGCTCACAGAAAGTACGAAGCTCAGGCCGTGGTTCAGGTGGAAACTGTTAAAAAGGTAAAGTTACTAATAAGCCTCTCCGTGTCTCCCAGCTTGCTGTCCTGTTTCCTCTCACTTTTCCATTGTATTTTTCCTTGAGGAGTCATAAGGTGGTGCAAAGACAGTGGAAAAGAGCACCCTCTCCTCTGTTTCCCCTCATCTTTCTCCTGAGGAATAAGTGCTAAAGTAGAGCCCCTGATACTCTGGTATCTCCTAAGCACTGCCTTTCTCCCCTTTCTTCTTTCTCCCCATTCACAGTGTCAGCATCCATGGCGTACTCAGGGGTCTCCATGCTGTGCTGTGTCCTCCCTGTCACCAGTGATATCTCCTTACAAGTAGCTCCCGAGGGGAGTCACACTGACACTCGGCACTTCCACTTCCGCATCATGCACTGCTGACCCGAGACATAAGAAAAGGCTCTGTCATTGCCAAATTCAATAGCAAATCAAGAAATCGTTCCAGGAGATGGCATCTCGGCCTCAAAGAATTGGTTATAATGCTGAATTTGAAAGCACAGCTACTAAATGAGCGGGGTATAATTTTGGGGCATGAGGCTTTCTTTGAGATTCCTTCTATCATACCATAAAGATTCTCTAATGTCTCAATGAACCACGGGGAGGACCAAAAAATATTCTTTTTTTTTTTTTTTTTTTTTTTTTTTTTTTTTATCTTTTTGAGACACGGTCTCACTATGCAGTTCAGGCTGGCCTTAAGCTCACTTTGTAGCTCAAGCTGGTCTCGAACTCACAACAATCCTCCTGCCTCAACCTCCTGAGTGCTGGGATTACAGACATGCACCACCATGCCCAGCCCCCAAAAGTATTCTTAAGCATACACAGACAAAGATTGCACATCCATATGTCTACATTTATCTATTTTTCTATACAGTAACATGCATAATGTACATGTACATAATAAATGTATGTATAATCTCTTTCTTTTAGCTTCACTTTCAATTCTTATTTCTCTATTCATAGGCAATGATTTTGATGAATTTGGCATGGATCTTTCTAATGTATGAATTCCTCAAATATGTGGTTTTTACTTTATACCATATTGTAAGATATATAATATTAATACACATTACTTTGTTTCCAGTGCTGTGCAATATTCCATTGAAAGTATATACAATGTATTCAGCCACTCACTGTCAAACTTTGAGTTTTTAATTTTTAATATAAAAACAGTGATTTTAATAATTTTCTTATCAGTCTCCTACTATATGTATACTTACCTATCTCCTATTGTGTATAAAACCTTGAAAATCATTATTACTCTTCAACTTTAGAAGAAAAATTTTCTGAAGTGTTGTACCAATTTGTACACCCATTAGCCATGTGGAAAATTTCTTATAGAGATACATCTTCAAGTGATGACTTAAAAACAAAATCACCAGTCTTGCATAAAAACATCTTAGTGTATTTTCTTTGCCATTATCTCATCATTAATAATGTGGACTATATCATTACATGTTAATTAGTCATAAATATTCCCTTCCCTGAAAATGTGCATATCTAATCTCCTCTATTGAATTCTCTGGAAATTTTAAAATTGGTTTATGGGAGTTCTTTCTATATTCTTTATACTAATCCTTAATCAAAGGTGCATAACATCTTTTCCAACTTTCTTTTTTTTTTTTTTTTTTTTTGTCTTTTTTTTTGAGACAGGGTCTCACTGTGCAGTTCAGGCTGGCCTTAAGCTCACTTTGTAGCTCAGGCTGGTCTCGAACTCACAACAATCCTCCTGCCTCAGCCTCCCTAGTGCTGGGATTACAGGCATGCGCCACCACGCCCGGCTTCCAACTTCCTTATTTTGTCTTTTCAGTTCTATAAGATGACTTTTAATAAACAAATATTTTCACTTTAATACACCAAAATTAACAATATTTTTTTGTGATCGACTCACACAGATCTTGTTTTGTGCTCATATAGTTTCAGTATTTGCAAGTTGTATGTGATATGCGTTATCTCCTTTCCTCTCAAGGCCTGCATTGCTAAGGTGCAGCATCTTGTGTGTTTTCTCTGTTGCTTGTCATTGCTGTGGACACACTGCGATATGCAGGCTCCACACCGTGTCATTCATCCCACTCACGCCCATTTTACAAATCAGGAAACTAAGGCTCCATATATAAAACCTTCCTACCAATTTCTCTTTCCTCAAGCACAAAGTGGTTAAGCACAACTGGGGTGTAGAAACTTCCCAAATGGAAGACAAATGATTACCACTGTGTCCTTTCAGAAAGTCAAATCCTGCCATGCACTTAAAAAAAGGCTTTGAATTGCCCATCCACATGACAGATGCACACATTTTTTGAAAGAAGAATCTACAACTTAACCCAAATCACGACAACTAGATTTCATCTTCTGTGCCAACACCTGTCACTTAATGATAGCTATCAAGAGAGCTCTGCTGAAAGGATTCAGGAGGAGTGATCAATTAGCAATGCCTGTCAGGAGCTAGGGAAGAGCCCCACAGAGGCTTTGCCATCTCACCAGGTGAGCCAGGATCACCTTCCTCCCTTCTGTGCAAGCACCTTGCTACTTTCTGAGATCACAAAAAGAGCCAAGCCTGCATATGCTCTGCCCGTGGCTTGAAACTAAGACCTTTGCTCCTATCCACTGCTGGTCAGGCTCTAGCAGAGGTGGAAAGTGGCAGACTCATGAGAGACCCAGCTCAGGCCTCCAGACTGTGTGCTCTTGGCATTCCCCAGGCGTCATTTTATGCACTCCATCCTCACCCAAGCACGTCCACTGTAACTGGCTGTGAGCTGGTATTTTACAATTAAGTTTCTGAAGAAGAGCGGGCAGGCTGTAAAAGCAGATGCAAAAAATTGCTCTGCTCTCTAAGCTCCAACACCATCATTTACGCAGCAGGTGGTTCCCTTTAATTCAAGCAGAATTTACAGAGAGCTGTGCTGGTCTCAACACCGTACTTCTCTCCAACAGCACAAAACAAAATGACACAAAGCACCCTGAGCATGCTGTGGAGTGCCCAACTCACATGCGCTTCCCTTTGAATTGACTTTTTCCTGCTTTATTTAGGGTGATTTCACTCCAGATGAGGAGATGAAGCTTGCCTTGGGCCATAACTATCCTACCCAACAATTCTGCACAAGCCTAGGTGTCATTTTCCACATGAAACATCAAGTGAGCCATTAAAAATGGTCTCCCAAGCAAACCCAGTTCTTCTAGATCATAGACATCAAATACAGTTAATAGATTGCATTAAACAAACACTCCATAAATATTTGGTTCAAGTGATACCTCATAGTAAAAGCACAAAATGTTCATGTCAGAAGGGATCTCAAGGACTATTTAAACCAATGCCTTCATTGTGCAGATGAGGGAATAGTATTTTTGTAAAATGTTATATGACTTCTGGGACTAGAACTCTAGTTTCCTAACCCCTGGTACAGTAGCCTGTGTGCTAACTTACACTGTATTTTATAGTCAGGCTGAACAGTGTCAGGAGAATTATGCCTTGGAGCACATAGGTGAAATCCAAGCAGAGACATACCCGTCCCCATTCTCCTCCACAGAGGCGTGATGCAACAGGTGACCCGCAGCTGGAACCCAGGTCCTGATCCGGGTCAATGTGGAGTGCCTCTAACCGTGCATGACCTCCAAAGGCAATTCCCCCTAATATGGTTTTAATTTTTAAAAATTACTCCGCTTAGAGTATCTCTAAATTTTAAAAGCATCACCATTAACAAGTTACTTCAAATTGTGTCTGTCAGCTGAAGCTGGGGGAAGCACCAATGATATTCCCCCGGTGAATAATAATTTGTTTCAAATTTTAAAGGACAAAACTTTTTCTTGGCAACCTTCTGGAGGGAGAAGAACTATTTCCAATGCTCTTTAATACATCTTGAAATAATTTATAAAACTTTGCAAATGTATTATTTCAGGAATGTGCATTTACAGTCAAACAAAGAATAATTATTCACTGTTGGAGGAGTCCTTTGAAGGGACATTATCTTTCATTTCATAGGTGATGGTTGAAAGAAATAATATTTCAAAGCCACTTCCAGGCTAAAAACCCCTACTTAGGAAATGAAAGCTAATTTGATTAGAAGAGATGTTTAATTAACCACCAAGTCTTTAACTCTGCCATTGAGGAGAAATCTTGATGTCATGTGTCTGAATTTGAGACTACAACTAACAAAGATAATTGCTCTTTCTTCTCAAATGATACGTCTTCTAATTTTATTACATGAATACAACCATTCAACCAAGGTCTTGGGCAAAATCCCAAAAGCAGCATCTCTTTTCCCAGCCCAGTGTGGTCAAGTTGTGCTGTCTGTTCTCATGTTCAATCTGGATAACCATGGCAGGGGTGTGGACTCCAGTTTGGATAGTGGTATAGATGCAAAAGAGCTCTGTAAACTAGCTAGTGACACCTTGAAATCACTTATTTTGTTATAACAAGCTGTGACCAAACTAAAGACATCCTAGAGCTGGTAAATGCTTGAATGTTGTTTAGCATCACATGTGCTAGGTTAGGGTGCATTTTGGGGTAGGGATGCAAAACTCCAAAAAAAAAAAAAAAAAAAAACCCACTCATGAAACTGATCATGAGCTCACAAAGTTAAAGGTAAAGAGAAATAGGAGGGCTGGCCATAGAACATTAGCAACACTGCACTGATGGGACTGGCCATGGGCCTTGCCTTGCTGTCCCTATAACCCTCCTGCCCATTGCTCTACCACCTGGGAATTATTACAGTGCTTGTACAACTTCCAAGCACAGTGTTTTACTTTTCTGCCTTGGCTGTGACCACACTGCCTGGCACAGAATCTCCAATATAGACTGAAGATTCCTAGTGTTCCTTAAAGTATAATAAACAGATTTCCTCAAAGCTAATCTAATTACCTAAAAAGGACCAACATTGCTCATTCACTTGAAATAAGACACAGAAACTAATGAAAATATGCAAAATCTATGCATCAGAGTGGAAATTATCATTAGTTCAGTGTATACTTTTTTTTTCTCTCTGTGTGTGTGTGTGTGTGTGTGTGTGTGTTTTAATTTATTTATTTTGTAGTACTGGGAATTGAACTCATGAACCAGCACTTGATAGGCAGGCTGTGCCACTGAGCTATGTCTCTGGCCTACATTCTTAATTTGTCAGAAGGGCTGATTGGCAATATTTGTTTTGTTATTGTTGTTTCATTTTATTTTTAGGGAAGGGTCTATAGGATGTTCAGGGTCTCACTACTAGATTGGACTCATCATGATCTGCCTGTTTACACCTCCCAAGAGCTGGAATTACAGGAGTGTACCACCACACCCAGTCTCAATTGCTGTCTGAGCATGCCACAGGGGCAGAGCCAGCATGTCAAGCCCATGGATGGAACTCCCTGCCTCTCCGTCTTCTTGTAAGCAATTTCATCCACTGAGCCGTTTAGCCAGCCCTTAGCAATATTTGTACTTTAATTTGGGGAATTTATGAATGATTGTTTAGTCAATGAACTTTTGTTAATTCTTTCTTTCTTTCTTTCTTCTTTTTTTTTTTTTTTTTTTTTTTTGGTTGAACCGGGGATTGAATTCAGGCCCTCGCGCTTGCCAGGGAAGTGCTTATTCCACTGAGCCATCTCCCCAGCCCCCTACTTTCTTTCCAAAAAAAAGAAAGAAAGAAAAGGGCCCATGAGTAGGAGAAATAATAAAAAGGAGTTTAGGGTGTGAAAAACACTCAACAGTTTAGCCATTTGTAACTTTCCACAGTGAGTTTCTCTTTCCAAATTTCCATAGCTCTTGAGAATCACAGTTAATAGTTGGTCTTTTAAAAATATTGTTCTAAAGTTTTCTGTGTGTTTATAACTTCTGTGCCACACAAAAAGAAAAATCTGTAGGGCAGCCACCATACCATATGTTACTTCTGTATTTTCCAGTCTAACCAAGTTCAACTTGAAATAATGGCCAATACACGTTGATGAATGGACTCGGGTCTTGTGTTCTTTGGATGATCTATGAAGCCCAGTGACATTAGGAGCTTTCTTTTCCTGCTGGTAGACCAAGAAGCCAGTGAGGTGGTTCCTTTTAAAACATCAGCCCCTATACTATGAGGTATGTGGGATTTACAAACGATGAGGGTTAAGATGGAAATTTGGAAGACAGCAGTGATGCTGGATCCCAGGAGGGCTTGGGCCTGGGCTTGGAACTGGTATTGGGAGACTGAGATAAGGTTTATATCCAGTTCCGGAGCATATATATATATATATATATATATATATATATATATATATATATATATATATATGTTAGTCAACCTAGAGATGTGGAAGTTGGTATGTGAAAAGATACAGATGCATTTCAAGTTTTTAATAACTTCATTGATCTACAAGCTCTTATTCCAATCACTCTTTTGAAGATATTGACAAAGGAGTCAGGATGAGGAATCTGAACAAAGGTGACTCAAAAGTTGGTAAAAAACAAAACAAACAAAACAAAAACAATGTGCTGAAACATGGTGTTAGGTAAGAAGTGTATCTTCAGTAAGGTTGAGGAAGGTGTGCAAGGGAGGGCATGCTGTGAGGCATGAAGACTTAACTTGGTGGCCTCCCTGTCACTCATGGAGAAAGCCACAAAAGCCATGAAAGACCCGCCCACGCTGACGTCCTGAGTGTTCCCCTCATAAATGAAGCTAAGAGAACTTTTCCTAAGTGAGCACTATCTGTTGTTTGCTAACTATGTGTACTCTCCCCAGAGAGGATTACTATCTTGAATGTATAAAGAACTACAAAAATTAACCCCCTTAAAACAATGATCCCTAGAAAAAGGCGATGGAATGAGCAGAGAAGAAACTCCTGAAAAGTTAAATGGCCAAGAAGTACATAAAATAAGTTAGATACCTCTAGTCATCAGAGAAAATCAAATGCAAACTGAGGTTTTATCTCAACATGGTCAGATGACTATCATGAAGAATGAAAAAAGCAGTGAATGCTAGTGAGGATGGAGGGGGAAACGCACCCTTCTCCACTGTTAAGGGATTGCGAACTTGTACAACCACTAGCCAAAGCCAGGATGGAGACTCCCCCAAAAGTCTAAATAAACAGAAATACCATTTGATCCAGTGGGCATATTCCAGACAGAATTAAGGAGCACACACTACGATGATATGTGCATGCCGATATTTATAGTAGCACCGTGCACAACAGCGAAGTCAGCAGTTGAATGGAAAAAGAAAATGTAGTATGCAAGTGTGGTAGCTGATACACTGTGTCAGCTGGGCTGAATCAGCTCTTACAGTTCAGGGTGTGGGACATGATTCATTCCAACCCGGGGCGCTATTGGGCCAGCCCTGAGGTGCGATTGGTTCCACCCTAGGATGACTTCGCACTAACAGCGTATATAAAGGAGTTGAGAAGTCACAGTCTTCCGAAGAGCTGGCTCTTCCCAGCCTTTGAAGCAGCACCACTTTGGGGGAGCTCTGATCTTCGCTGTGGGGCGCCGGTCTTCCCAGTCAGTGTAAAAGGAAGAGAGAGGCTTGATGGATGCTGCAGCAGCTGCTCCTCCTCTGCTCTTCATTGTTTTCTGCCACCATGAACTGCTGTCATTTGTCTTGTAGCCAGCAGAGTATGGACTGAACCCTCCACAAACTGTGAGCTGAATAAACCTTTCCTTCCTTCCTTTTGAGTGTTAGGTATTTGTCTCAGCAATAATGAGTAGAAAAAGGAACTAAGACAACAAGGAAGGATCAAAACTGTGGTAACTGTTTAAATCTTTAAAGTTTGTCATGGTAAAGATACATCACTGCTAATCCTCCTCAAAATATGTGCCCTTTCTTCAAACACACTTTTCCCATCATTCTTGCTGCCTTCTGAAGCAGTTCTGGAAGTCCAATTTCTTGAGTGGCTTTAGAAGATATAATTTTTTTAAATATATGGTTAATGCTGCTGCCAAGTGCTATTCAGTGGAAAGGCAGGCTCATAAAAATATCTACCTCACACACCAGATCTGCCACTGTGCGGCTGAGGGTTTTTTTCCTCCAAGTCAAAAGGAAGATCAAAGGTGAGCATTCTGAGCCAGTTCTGGAGAACTGGGCAGACACCTGTGTATACAGTGTATACATAGGAGATGTGACTGTTATGGAAAAGAGTAAAACCAAGACATTTGCCAGAAAATGGAACTAGAAACCATGCTGTTAAATCAAGTAAGCAAACTCATCAAACTAAATACTACATATTTTCTCTTCGATAGAAAACTAAAAAAAATGTGTATTTATTTATTTATTTATTTATTGTGTTTGGCACAGAGTCTACAGGGTCTCATTACATGGAATCGACTCAGAGTGATTCTCCTGTTTTCAGCCTCCCAAGCACTGGGATTACATGTACACACCACCACGCCCAGTCTCAATCAAAGTCTCAGTACACCCTAGGGGCTGGGCTGGGGTGGCATCCTGGGGATTGAGCCCTGGCTGCCTTGTTCTGTCTAAGCAGGCGCTGTCATCCCCTGAGTTATCTGGCTGGTCCCCTACATGTAAAATTTAAATAAAAGAAATATAGAAAGGGAGGAAGGGAAATATAGAAAGGGAGAGAGCGGGGGGTAGGGGGTGTTAGCCCTACCTAGAAAGTTTCCATGTAGCTCTGCACACAAGGAAGAAGGAAGAAGCACTGTGGAAGTGGGGTCAGGGAACACCAGGACTTTGCATGGTGCTCTGAAGCTATCTAAGGGAGGCTGGGCCAAAAGGGCAGCCACCCAGGCAGTCCTCATCAATGAAAGACTAAGCAAATTGCTCTTTGCAGTAAACACCACATTTTGATTTCACAGTGATGGATCTCCAAGGTTTCCTCTGGGGACAACCACAGGACACCTCCTCAAAATGATGCTTCTGACCAAGTCAGCCCAGCACAGCCTAAAACCCAATCTTGGAACAGTCGCTCAAATCTCATTTTTGTTTCTGCTCACCAAAAAATAAAGTAAAAAACATCTAAAGTAGTCATTGATTGCTGGAGTTTGAGCAATGAAATCCTCTCTGGTTAGAGGGTCTGTTGATTTTACAGTTAACCCCCACTACAAACTTTCAGATGCATCAGGGTCAACAAGGCTGCTTGAGTGGAGGCCCACGTGGCTGGTCCAAGGAAGAGCACCCCCAGGGAAGCCTGGCCCATGCACAGGAGAACAAAAGAAGAAAAACTGGGTCAGACGCTGAAGGTCACAGGAGAAAGTGCCCCTGGTTGGAAAGCCAGTCTGGGAAGGCTTCCAAGAAGAGGCAAGTGGGAGAGGAGAGCGGGAACTTTGAAAGGCCATTCTCTGGGAAGTTTGCATGATGCATCTCTGAATGAAGTTCTTAGACATCTAACACAGAGGATGTACAAGAAAAAGCAGTGCAGCTCACTTCTGCTCCTACCCAGCTCTGAGATACACCGTGGTCCTCCTAGCAAGTCAGAAGAATGGGCTTTGCAAACCAATAAAGCCTTCCCTCCACCCCTTTCCTTCCTTTGTCTGAGATGGCCCAGCAAGGGTGGCAGGGCTGGAATGAGCCTCCTCATCTGAATCCACTTCAAGGAACCTCAGCAAACCCCATCATTTCTATTCTCCTTACTTCCGGTTCCCATTCTACCCAATGCTCCTCTTGTTGTGCAAACAACAGTCAGCAAGAACTTCGGTCAGCGCTACCTCAGAATAGACCCCCAGTGTCTACTCTCTTCCTTTTCCTAAGAAGCCAACTGCACCCGCCGTGATTCAAAATTAATGCAACTGTCTGCTGAGCACTTACTGCATACCACACAGGCAGAGAGTGAATCTGAGTTGGGTCCAGGGCTCCAGGCACACTGCCAGTCCTGGGGTAAAGGAGTGTGAAGAGAGTGGAGTAAACTGCAGAATTATGCATTTGCCACTCTTCCCTCCTTTGCATTCCATTCATACTTTCAATTCGAATGCAATCATTCCTCAGCTGCATTGCTGAGAGGGCTGCCTCTTCCCCCACCTCCACCCCCTGCTTGTTGTCATAGCAGGGCTTGAAACCATGGTATAATTAACATAATTAAAGTATTAATAAAGATTGAAGGGGTTGGACACTGTGTGAAATGCTTAATTTTGTGTATCTTTCACTGATTGAATGTTTAGGTTTGCTTTTCAGCTGTCACCCAAATTATGTGTAATTAAGCCAAAGCTCTCTCGGATCTGCCTGTCTCATACCCAGTGCGGATGGCAGACAGATTTGATTCTGGAGAGAAGGTGGTAAATCTGCCCACTCATTTGTAGCTGTGTGCTTTCACACTTTTTATGCATCTCTTGCCTTTTCCCAGTGCATTCATCGATCAAATTATCCCATTAGCATGGAGTGAAGAATAGATAGCTACTGTGGAAGGAAGTCCAATGCTTCCAGGGCATCCCCCAGCTACTCCTCCCCACCCCAGCATTCCACCAGCTCTCCCTGGCTAGGGTCCTTATGTGCTAGGGGACACAAGGTGATGCGGGTCAGCATTGCAGATGGCCGGCCCTGAAAGCAGCTATAAACTCAAAGGGAGGAACTCCATGCTCTGAGAGGGACCCCGCTTTGGGAATCCAAGCTGCAAGGGTAGCAGAATCATGTAAAGAAGTCACAAGACCTTTAAAGATGAGTGAATCATTGCCTTGATGTGCAAGGAGGCATCGCGTTGATGCAAAAGCCTCTGAAATTAGCCACACTATGAAAGAGCTCTGTGGTTGTTCAAGGCGATTATGTGGCCCTCTCAGGTAAAATGCAATCATGCAAGGGTATTTTCAGAGCATGCATGGTGGGCTTATTTTGATGCTGGATCCAAGAGCAAATGAAATATGTCAGTGAAAAGCCAAGGATAAAGCAGCACTTCTGGGTGGTGATGGAGGCCCAGAGAGGCTAACACAGACAGGGAGTCCTGGGAAGGCTGTGGAGGTAACAGAAGAAAAAGACTTGCACAACGAAGAGTGGACTGGAGCCTGACCTCGACACCCAGAACAGACCTACACAGCCCCAGCTGTGAGGCCGAGAACACAGCTGAGGCGGCCCTCTAAGGCCCAGCACAGGGTGGTTAGTTTCAAGAGCGTGACTCTGCCTACCTCACCCTGCAGGTGTTTGTCTATCCTGGATGATTCAAAAGAACAGAGGAGGCAGCAGAGTGTGGAGAACCTCAGATGCCAGATGGAGCAGTGTACAAGGAAGAAGGTTCTGGAAGCCAGGGAACTGTGATCCTGATCCATGAAAAGGGAGGAGGAGAGCCTGCTGCCTTGTGAGCTCTTTACTACTGCTTTCCTCTCAAATGACCACAAGCTGAGCACTCAAAATAACACAAATTTATCATCTTCTATTTCAGCAGTCAGAAGTCCACTGGAGGGCTGGAGAGACCACTCAGTGGAATAAGCGCTTCCCTGGCAAGCACAAGGGCCTGAGTTCAATCCCTGGTTCCTCAAAAAGAAGTCTACTGGACTCAGTGGGTTTCCTTGCTGTGAGCTTCCTGTGAGCCTAAAGGTTAAACTCAAGGCGTCATTTGGGATGCGCCCCGCCCCCTTCTGCCCCACTGGGTCTGCCCTGCCCCTATCTGTCCCGTCCCAGTCCGCCCCGCCCCCATGCTCTAAGGAAGAATGAGGCTCTGCCAGGTTGTGGGCAGATTTCTGGGCCATAGGGCTCCTGTCTCTTTGTTGACTTCCCACTGGCTGGAATCCCATCGAATCTCTCTCACTCCAAATTTTGCATAACATGCCAGCTATCCTTTCCAGATTGCATTTCTATATAAAGAAATGGAATGTAAAGACTCTGGGATGCAAATTGAGTGGACTCCTTTAAAATCGTATGAAGTTTCACCTTGTTGTTCAAGGTATCTTGTCTACCTAATCTCATGTAAATCCTTTTCTTCCTCTTCTTCCTCTTTCCCCTCTTTCTTCTTCACTGCAAAGCAACATTTCTTTTATGAAATCTTTCCAAATCACCTAACCTGCTAAAATGAACACTCCAGTCCACTGGTTTGCATAGTCAGTAAAACGATATTCACAAGTTCTATGCAAGAAAAATAGGAATAAACAAGGTTGGGGGAAAATATAACTGCATTGTGATGTTAGAATGAACTAAATATGACTCAAGGAGGTCTCTGTTCTGGAATCTTAACAAACTGCAATCTAACTTGCTATGTACACTAACAGAAAACCTAACTCTCAGTACACATACTTTTATAGCCATAGTTAAGTCTCAGCCAATCACAGAAGTCCACCTTCCGCCAATCACTGGCAGCCACATGCTCGCAGGGGGTTCAAAGAAGACAACTACCAAAGGGGCTAGCGCTATACCTCCTTTCTGTTTCCTGACCAAAAATGTTTCCCCACCACAGGATACACCAAGTCCTTTGACACTTGTCTGGTTCCGAGGGCTGCATGATTCATGAATCAGGACTTTCAGTGAGACTCTGCTCAATGTAATTTGTTTAGTATTTCACGCTTGAGAGAACAGGATATGGTCAGATGGGAGGAAAGGCCTCGCTGCTGGGAGCACTGATACCAGTCGTTGTATCTTCCAGAAGGGAAGGAGGTAATAATCACCCAGAGAGTTGGCCAGGCCTGGTGGATTAAGAGGCTTTTCCTGAACATAAAATGACTTTCATTTCTCTGTGAAGAATAACATACACCTTGGCATTGTTTTTTTTTTTTCGTTTTTCTTTTTGACACAGGGTCTTAGTATGTAGCTCAGGCTGACCTTGAACTCACTATGTTGCTCAGGCCACCCTCAAACTTATAGTAGTAATCCTCCTGCCTCAGCCTCCCCAGCGCTGAGATTACAGATATGCGCCACCATGCCCAGCAGGGCGTCGTGTTTTTCAGTCACCTATCTCCCAAAGAAAAAGAAATACTTACGTCAACAAAAGTGTTGCAGTTTTCGACAAACAGGCAGAGTTAAAGGCAACGTAGTAGTCGCCATCCCCATGCCAGGACTGCAAAGATGTAAGCTTCCCAAGCTGGTTTGCTGGCAGCGACCCTCAGTCTTTACCACAGAGTGTCTTAAAGGCTGGTCTGAGCTTGAGAAAGTTAAAATCGACCAGATAGAGAAATCTGCTGCGGTCACTTGTAATTATTCTCTTCCTCCTGGTAAAACATATCTAAAGCAGCACACCATTCAGAACAAGTCTTTTGATCAGTTACGCACAATGGGAAGTTAGCCACCCCTTGCTTAGTCTCCCTGGCTGATTCATTACCTGTGGTGGCACACAGGAGCATTTTGGAGGACTAATTAGCAAGTCAGACCGACTTGAGCTTGGATCCCAGCTCAGCCTCCTGACCACTTTGCTTTGAGAAAATTACTTAGCCACCGTGAGCTGTAGTTTCCTCCCTGAAAATGAATTACTGGAACTTCTGTTGACAAAACTGTGGCGGCAGCTCAGCATGGCGAGAGATGCAAAGCAGCTCTGTACAGGAACCTTTGGAGCACAGTGAGCCCTGGAGAAATGGCTGGCCCTGTAAGGAGATAGACAGGCTTCACTTTGCAAAGGCCAGGTACAATTTGGTGACATGGGATGATGGCCAAGTTTCAGAGAAGAGCCTGTAACCGTCACAGGGCATCATGAAGGTGCTGAGCAGGAGGGAGAAAGGCACAGTGAGGCCCTGGGATGGCCCTTGCCCACCAGACAGTTCTATTTGGTGAAGAGCAGCATGAGGTTAGGAACCTCAGGGATCCAAAAGCATGTCACACCAACAGCCCAAGTGGCCGCCTGGAAGAACAGAAGCTTGGGAAACTTTGGTGTTCTCCACTAGCTCACATGCACCTTTCAGGCATGCATCAAGCTTGGCACAAATTCCTGCTCTAGATCAGATGCTAAGGATACAGAGGAGACAAAAAAAGACCCAAGATCCTCAAGGAGTTCATGTCTCAAAGGGGGAATGCACACTTACATTGCCCCATTCTGCAGCACCTTGATCATGGAATAAATGGTTAGCAGTTTGAACCTCTGATCCTACCTGGAGGAAGTAAGGAAAAATTTTCCTATGTATGGTGACTTTAAATAATGTTATAAACAGTGACGAGACTTTGGTGAATGAGCAAAGAGGGAAAGAGCATTCTGGTTGTTGGGGTTAGCACAGGGCTGTAAATGGTTCACATGCATTCTGGGGACACAGTGGAGGCAACTGGAGTAGGTGGCATCTGGAGCTGAAGCCACATGGGTAGTCTGCAGAGTCAGTAATGGGTTCAGTTCTCTGAGACTGAATTCATTTGCTCCAAAGCCACCATCAACACAATCAAGAAATCAATCCAGATGTGTCTTCCAATCAGTTACAGGGAAGGAGAACGCACATCAATGAATGTATTGTCTTCTCAACATCTAATGTGTGTAGATGATACCTGGGTGTCCTGTAAAACCCTGGATTTGGATTCGGCGGTCTGTGCTTGGAGCCTAGAAGATTCTGCATTTCTATCAAGCACAGATGATGCGGACACTTCTGGCCTATGGATCCCATTTTTTTCTCAGAAGCAAAGATCTAGATATCTTAGCACCAATTTCCTCCAAGAATGACTGTGGCAATGAGGCCAGACTCCCTACTCGTGTGTAATTCACCTACTGAATGAAGTACGCACACTGCATATACTCGCTTCGGCAGCACGTACACTAAGAAGGCACACAGCAGCATCTACAGCAACTTGCGATTCCCCCCGCCACCACCCCATCACCCTGAAGAAAAGTAATTTAGGGGAAAAATCATCTCACATTTTCTAACCTCTTCAGTAGCCCTACAATCCTGACAGTTCTTCAAATTTTCCCACCTTTTATCCATCTGGAATGTGAATGAACATCTGACCCAAATTTCCCCATTTCCTGCAGCTGAGCCACAGGGTAAAAAAGCCTTAATATTCTCACTGAGCAACTCTTTGGATTTCTCCTTTCAGACAGAAAAACATGATTCTCTTTCATTTTAAGTCAGTGAAGTCTGGGAAACTTTGTTTCACATTACTGAACTTGGGATCAAACAAAACTGCCTGGGGTGGATGATGGGATTTGTTTAAAGAATTGAATCTACCTCAAAACCCAGGCTCTCCTATCCTTCTTTATCTGAAGAGGGGCCAGAAGGGCATCCACTCTGGTCTGCCTTTTCACCCCAAGAGCATATTTCACATGAAATATGCTCTTCCAGATCAAATAGCCTCTTTCCTGAGCCCTGCGGAGGTAAATCAGCTTTCCAGAGCAAGTTCTCTAGGACCTGGTCATTTTCTTTCTCCTTTGTACTTGGGATCTAGACTCATGCAGCAATAAGAAGATTCTGATTCTGTTCTCATTCTCTCTGTCTCTCTCTTTCTGTCTCTTTCTCTGTCTCTTTTTCTCTGTCTCTCTAACTCTCTCTGTCTCTCTCTCTCTCTCTCTCTCTCTCTCTCTCTCTCTCTCTCCTGTTTTTCAGTAGTAGCAATTGAACCAAAGAGCCTTTTCAATGAGCTATATCATTTCTCATCATTCTTTTCTTTTTTTATTTTGAGACAGGTTTCACTAAGTTGCCTAGGTTTTACTCAAACATGTGATTCTGCTGCCTGAGCCTCCCAGGGTGCTGGCATTACAGGTGTGCACAATCATGTGTATCCCTCTCTTCGGTCCTATGGAAAGGATGGCTTAGTATGGGGGACCCTTATGTGTCCCCTTGATATGGACAACTAACGTGTGTCGTACTCTGCCAGTGAACTCTGAGAGATTTGTACTTTCCCAGATTTCCGTACACCACATAATGCTAGTCCTTCCTGGAAGATGTTAACCAAAATAAGATTATTCTGGAGAGAAAAGAATTCTCTCTTTTTCTTTTTCATCAAACAGTTAAGCCATAGATTGGGACCTTGACTTATTACAAATTTTTAAGGACCAGGTACCAGATTCTGAGGTTGCTAGGATATTTTAGAAGAGGCTTAAAAAGGATGCATCTCACAAGGAAAGAATCTTGCACTTAGCACTGAAGGTTAGTCCCACTTTTCAGTTCAGTGATACAGGTCACACTTTCAGACTAGACTTTTCTCTTCTGTTATTCTTTTCAATGTGTCTTATTTCCACCCAAGATCTGAGAAGGGCTGAACATTATAGTTTAACACTAACGCTTACAAGAAATAAATAAAAGAGAGCAGTAGATAGATGGGTGGGCATCAGGCAAGGGATGAGTGGGTGGATATTGTAGGCAGCTGGATGAATTCATGTAAGTGCAAGTGGGCAGATGGGTGCAGGGGTGGACACATGGACAGATGGGAGGATGAATGCCTGGACAGACATATCCATACATATATGCGACCTCCATCAATACAGGAGTTTGTTTCATTTTGCAAAATCTTTATCATACACTCATTAAGTATTTTGCACTTCCTTCTCTGAATCACTAAATCCAAAGCTAACAAGCAAAGACTAGGAATGGCTACCCTTCCAAATTATACATTTGTCTCAGAGAAGTGAACTTTTCCATCATTTGTCCTGCTCTTCTCATTTTACAAGAAGAGAAACTGAGTGTGAAAAAGGGAGGATTTGTTCAGATCAGCAAGTTCTCAGGGTGCAAAGCTGGTGATGGTGCACTAGATTGCGGCTCTACACCTACCAGTTGCTTCTAGATGTACCCCACTGTCTCCACAAAAACAAAAAAACCCTACTCATTGGCATCAGAATATATCTCCACTTGCTCTGACAAACAGCACAGTGCAGTAAACTGCTAAATACCACTTAGCAAAGAGTACTTTCTTGATGACAGGAAAACTATAAGATGTGTTCCCAATTAGTCAAGGAAAGAACCAGCCACCAACGCCTTGCTATGTAGTGCTGCGAAGTTGATGATTACACCCCAGAAGAGGAAGCTCCTGTAACTGTCATCACCCTCTTTTGTTATTTGCGCCCAAAGAACTCACATGCACCTCAACAATGTGAGCTCTTCCCTTCCATCTGCTTGAGAATTATCATCTGGCATCCGCTCCGCCTTCCTCTGGGTTGCAAACCATTAACTTCCACTTCCACAAGCTAAACTCCCTGACACCAACTTTCATGTAAAATAATGTTTTAAAAAGATAAAAACCATTGAAGAAGGGTTCAGTTTTCCTTCACTCTGCAGTCCTTTTTCTAAGGAGCACCTGACTGCCAGGTACCTTTCTCTGGGCACAAAAGACTCCTCTTGATTTTGGTGAGAATGCCTGAGAAAGCTTCATTAAAATTCTTTCCTAAACAGAAAACTCCAGCATCCAGATTCCAAAGAGTCGCATACATTTCTGAAAGGAAAGCTGACAAGGAAAGTTACATGCACACCATTAAAAAGTCAGAGAAGCCCTGACTAAGGACAATCTTTCAAATCATTACTGCCAAGCCGTCACCATGGGAGGGGAGGAGTCAGGACAGCAGCACTGTGAGAAGCCAGGGCTCTGTCACAGACCAACTTTACTGAGTTGACAGTTTGGAGGGAGAAAAAGAAAACACTTCAGTGAAGAAGAAGCACCTCCTGGGTCCTCGGGCCTTATAAGTTCATCAGAAAAGTTTGGAAGGAAAGGAGAACGCAGTGTAGCATTGTGCTAGAATGTTCCAAGGCTGGTTCTCCTCCTGCCGAGAGCTCCCCGCATCTGTGTCCTGATGATCAGTTCTCATGCTGATGCTAAGCTCAGGCAAGTGCATTGCCTTAGCCGAAAGAGTCAAAAGCAGAGACTTGAAAAGTGCACATGCACTTTGCCTGCTCCTTGCTGTCCTTGGAACGCTGCCCACTATGTGAACAAGGTGGCCAGTCTGCTCAGAGAGCAAAGGCCACATGAAGACAAGCCCCAGCAGGACAAGCTATCTCAAGTTTCCCAGCTCAGACCAAAGACCGTGGAGGAAACCAGCTGAGAACAACCCAGACCACTACAAATCCAAAGAACTATGTACAGTCAAACTTCCAGTTTAGACAACTGGGGACTAAATCAGTATTTGCCATTTGAAACTGCTAATTTTGGAGAGTAGTTTGTTGCCCAGCAGCTAACTAGGATATGGCAGTTCTAAAGTTCTCAGCAACAGCAAATTGCCCAGCATTGTAGGTGTTATCAGCTGATTTCTGTGGACTAAGAACTTTGGATCTAAAAAGGTATTGACACAAAATCCACTACACCCTCAGTACATGATGAAAACTGCATCCAAAAGCAAGAAATGAGTATTAGATATGGAAACGTTGCATCAGCTACATAGTATGATTCCCAGCACACATATAGTGGCTGTGACATGGGGCTAGCATCAATTTAGATGTACCCAGCAACTTGGCCAGTGGTCTGGAAGGAGCAAAACGTGGCTGGAGGCTACCTCTACGATTTATGAGTCACATGACCACTGCCAGGTCATCAGGCCACTGTTTGTCTCTTCAGTAACAATGTTGGGCCATAAAGAGGCATCACAGTAAATGTTGTAAGGAATACATTAAAAATGACAACGTTGATGAGTAGTAAGGCTGTTGCTACTGGTCCAAATTCAGGAAATAAGATTTTACATTGTTTCTGTCTTGGCTTCCTCCACACATACACATCTGGTCATCCCACCCACTCCTTCTTATATTAATGAATGTAGTCTACTTCTAAGACCTGAAGCTTTTACACTTGTGAGCCATATTATACAACAGCAAAAATTGGAGAAATAGTAGTCATTTGCTTTTATAAGAAACCCTACTGTGAATTGTTTAGCAATTAGAATAATCACTCCTTAATATATCTATTAGTTCTATTAAATGCACACACATTCATTTGCATGCCTGTCATGCTTTAAGAGAAGGTCTTCCTCCACATATATTTACACAGTATACCACACTAATCTTGAAATGCTATGGGAGAGGTTTCAGTGTATGCCACACCTTGTGGACTCAAGAATTTTCAAACACTAAGAAAAAATAAACAGAATAGGCTATGCACACATTCTGTCTTGGTAGGATCCATATTTTCCAAGTCTCGCAATAAAAGTCAGAAATCGTCTTCCAACTTGTGGGAGGGAAATGGCCACACTAAAGGACAGCATTACTTCAATCTGTTTCTTTTTTTAGTTAGTACGGGGCCTACAGGGTCTCACTACACAGCTTAGATTCATAGTGATCCTCCTGTTTTCAACCTCCCAAGTGCTGGGATTAGAGGTGCACACCGCCATATGCAGTCTTAGTCACTGTCTCGGAGTGCCCCCCAGGTAGGGCCAGCATGGCATGTGGTGCCTGGAAATCAAACCCTGGTCCCTGTGTCTGCCTAAGCATGAGCTTTAAGCCACTGAGCTGTCTGCGGGCCCTCCCCTTCAATTTTTTAATCATCCTCTAGTCATGTGCCATATCTTTGGTGCCTGCTGCTGCTATCTCTGAGAGATGTGCCCTAAAGACAGAATTTCTGATTTGGCAGAAAATGCTTTGCTCTGGTTCTAATGTCCCTTTCAAAACTCATGTGAAAATTTAACTGCTATTGTGATGATATTGGAAGTTGGAACCTAAAAGAAGGGCTAAGTCATGAGGGCTCTTGACATCACATTAGTGCTACTCTCAAAGGAATGGCCTAATTAGTGAATGCCTAGCGAAGGAATGCAGCTCATCCCTGTCATCTGGCCTTTTGCCATGGACTGGTACAGGACAAAGGTTCTTGCCAGGCGCCAGCACTGTACTCTTGGATTTCCCAGCCTGCAGAATCGGGAGCCAAGTAAATCCATTCCATATAACTTTCCCAGGCTCAGTTATTTTCTTATAGCCACAAAATGGATTAAGACACAGCCATACTTTAAATTTGATGCAATATTTACAATAAAACCCATTTAGTGGGTGCTTATCATGAACCTGCCATGAATGTGAACCCTGTGGTTCTCACCCTCTGACCAGTCCCATGAGCTAGGTGTTAACCTCATCCTTATTTCAAGGATGAAGTAGAGGGACCACAGACAGGTTAAGAAACATGCATAGCAGTACAACCATCTGTCAAGGAACTAGGATTTTCTCCAGGCAGTATAATATCCAAATGTTCTTTGAACAAGTTTGAGAAGCTTTTGGTTAATGACTTGGTAAAAATAAGACCATTATCATAGAACTTGGTAGAAGGCCAAATCTGAAGTCTCAGTATGAAATTTAATATTAGAGGTGTCCATATGATGTCTGTATTGTCTACACAGATACTTATATATATGCATACATCTATTTGATTAGCAAATAGAATAATCACTAGTTAATGTATCTGTCATTAGTTCTACTAAACACACACTCGTTCACTTGCATGTCTATCATGCTTTAAGAGCACATGTACATACACACACATACACATACACATGTACATATAGACATATCCTACACTCTAGTCAGCTTACTAGATAACCTGCCTAGATTTATTTTATTTTGGACTGTGAATGAAGACATTCCTCTTCCAATTCAACACAAAACACAACAGAGCCATAAATATAGAGATGAATATAAGAATCCAACCATTTGATTGCATTAATTCAAAGAACTGATTAAAGAGTCTTGATACAATGATGGAAATACGTTTGATTTATTAAACTACATCACCCATGAAATCTGCACAGAGTGGGGAAAAAAATTAAACCTGTCACTTTAAAGAAATACACTCCACAATAAAGGGAATGAGGAAAAGGAACACCTAGGATAATTTATAAACATGTGCACAATCTGGAGACACACAGCTGGATATTTCATTCCTCCAAGTCTGTGCTCACTGAGCTCCTGTCTTGTGCCCACCTCCATCTTCCTGTTGCGTGTGTGAGATGGCTTTGTTGTTGTTTCTCCTCAGCTTGGAGCCCGGTGAGCCCAGCAAGGATCTGCATGTGGTAAGTGTCATTTAGCAAGGAAGCAGAGTGCTCAGCCTCTCTGCATTATAGAATCTTGGTGTTAACTGGCTCTGCTCCACTCCATGGTGAGGGCTAAAGCCCAAGGCTCTCAGTCTTGGGTCCTTGTCCTCTACTCCAAAGCCACAGAAGAATCCCTTATCTAAAACGTGCTGGCAGGAAGCCTGCCAAAACACTCGGTACTCAAAATGTGACCCAGTGTTCTAGAAATCCACACCACTCAAGAACTGGTTAGAAATGCAGTCTTATCAGAGATGGGTGTTCCATTGCCATTCAAATATTGTAGGTGCATTAATTCAACAAAACAAGCCAATATAGGCCAGTAGTCCATAATAGCAGTGGGCTATCCAAAGTATTGGCAATGTCAAAAGTTGTTGACTTGAGCCTTTTACAGCTCAGCATATAGATATGGTTTTACTTTTTATATCTCGTGTTTATACTTTTCCCCTGGATGGTTAAGACCAAGACAAAGCAAGACCTATATAACAAGAAATGTAACTTTTGTGTCTACCAAGGTCAATCAGATCCCCTCAGGATTTACCCTGAAACCCTGTGCAGCAGCTTGTAGATCCTTTGTCAGTGTCAGTTATCTGGATGAATCACAGCCATTGCTTATCCAATTTGCTCTCTGTGAAAGCCTGAGAGAATGTTTTCTCTCCATGTGACTCACCTCAGGCACACTACATCAGTGATCACTTTCCTTTGTGGCCCCATAATCTTGAACAGAAAATTTGGAACAAAAAAAAAAAAAAAGATATAAATAAAGGACCATTTTGTAGTGAAAAAAAAAATATATATATATATCTGTATATACAAAATAGGATAGATATACAGCTACTTTCTCTTAGTTCAATGAAAAGAAAGATTTGTACTGATGGTGTGTAGACAAGATATTGTCTCTGTATCTTATACTATAAATAACTACTACAAAGACAACAATATGCAATGTATTAATTATTGTAACTGTCCTTCTAAACTGTTTTGAAACTCTCATTGCTATTTCTTTCTCAATAAAATTAATTTAAAAAAAAAAAGAAATGCAGTCTTGCCCTCAGCCCAAACCTACTGAATCAGAATGTGATTGTAACAAATTCTCCAGATGATTTCTATGCACAGCAAAGTTTGGAAAGTACTGCCCTAGATTTCAGAAGCCGACTAAAGGATTCTTCGGCTTTAGAAGCAACAAATCCAACTGCAAGGCAATAGGTGATTAGCAGGTGATGAAAGGAAGCCTTGAAAGAAAAGGCTGATGGAGAGCCTGGAGAAGCTCCACTGGGGGAGAAGTGTTCTTAGTAAGTCATTCTGAAAGAGCTGTAAGACTTTGTACAGCAGAGGACCACGGCTGGCTTCAGGAGACAGTGAAGAGAAGGACAAGAAAGTTTAAACCCGAGTTCCTCCACAACAGCAATATTAACGTTTTCAATCAGATAATTCTTTCCCTCCTGCATTATAGCATTTGTAGCAGAATCCTTTGCTTCTTCTAACAAGATGTTAGTCATCCTAATCACCACTGATGATTTTCAACAGTGAAAATCATCAAGGTCTCCAAGCTTTGAAACTTATCCCTAGGGGGACAATTTTTCCCCTATTTGGAAGGCTCTGATTTAGGAAATCAGTAATTCAGATAAATCAATTCAATGGCCTGCTTGGGAAAAAAAAATACAATAAAATAACAACTAGGATAGCACTAATTATAAAATAATACAAATATAAATCTAGATGAAGGAAGAAGCGCTTTGGTTCTATTCTAACCCGGTCATTGCTTCTGAGAGCACTACATTCCATTCTGTCCCCATATTTTAAAACAAAACAATGACAAGAGCACTGGTTAAATTAATTATGTTGATATGAAAGCACTAAAGATGGAGTTGTGTGATACGAGAAAAATCTGAGGAAAAATGTGCTTAATTTGGACAGCAGACATAAATCAGGTGTCTTCTAATATCTAAAGAGCATGGGAAAGAAGAGCCAGGTCAAATTTACATGGGTTCAAGAGGTAAACCCACTGATAACAGAGCTGATAGGATAATGAAGAAGAAGTACCATGCTGAGGCCAGAACTTCCATAGAAAATGGTTTGTGTTATATTATATCCAGGACCCCTGTTATGCTTTGTGTCTAGTTGTTCCCCAAAAGCCTCATGCAGCTTTGGGGTGGACTGCTAGAATTTATAATTAATTCATTATCCACTGGGATTATGGGTGTGAGTGCTGCTGAGATTATGGGTGTGAGTACTACTCCCAGCCTGGGGAAGATAGCCTGAATGCAGCATAAGGTAGGCAGACTTGCTCTCTGTAGCCATTCTTGTGGTTGCTCCTGCCCTTTTGCCCTCTGTCCTTTGCCATCACCATGAAACGTTGCTCTCTGCCATGTGCTGCTCTGCCTTGGAGCCAGCTGAGCATGGACTGAAACCTCTGCAAACTGTAAGCTAAATAAACCTTTCCTTCCCTAATTTTGAGTGTCAAGTATTAGTCTCAGCAATGAGAGCAGAGTAACTGAGAGAATCCCAATACCAGGACAAAACATAAAATGTAGCTGAATGACACAGAGATACACAATGTGAGTTAAAATGTGAAAAGATCATTTATTCATTCTGTCATTCATGCATGCAGCAGGTGTTTGATGTAACAGCGTTATTGTGACTATAACACAATACAAAATTACATATTCTAAGATGAAATAGGATTAGCCTTGGTCTTCAAGGAGTTCACATAGAGAAGGTCAATTGGAGAACTCCCAATGAATAGGTCCAAGATGAGTGTGACACAAGTGGCATCTGCCCAAGAGTGCCACCACCTTTTAATGAATTAAATGGATTTAATACAGGATATGTAGTTTGTAATTTATTTTGTAATATTCGTCCAAAGAGATAAATGCAAAGGAGTATGAGATATCTGTCCATACATTAGACACTTAAAGATTCCAGCTGAGGGCCTGGATCAAATGGCAATGTCCTTCACAAGTCTAGTTGGAGGCCCAGAGCCCATGGCAATGTTCTTCACATGTCCAGCTAGAGGCGCAGAGCCTATGGCAATGTCCTCCATGAGTTCAGCTGGAAGCCCTGAGCCAAGACAATGTGTTGTGCAAGTCTGTATAAAGGATCTGCACTAGAAAGGCCCAAAGTTCAGTGGTAGAAGCTACAAAGACTACACCAGCAGAGTGAATGATCTGTGTCAGCAGACTGTGGGATCTGCACTGGAGCCAGGAAGCTCCAGGTAAGGGCCAGAGCTCCCCTAAGGAGAACCACAGCCACCCTCAGTGACAGCGAAGATCCAAGAAGTTCCCATGATGAGAACAGCTGAGTTCATCTTAGGAAAACCAGTAGAACAGGCTTCTCATGGAAAATCAACAGCACACCATCTTTCCTCCAGTTTGCCTTGTATACTGCTGGCAACAATCCTCAGGTAGGCCCTCCATGCCCAAAACTCACTGATTCATTTCAGCTGGGCATTTAAATTGATCACCAGTTAATCGACCACACCAGCCTTGGCAAATCATGTTGAATTGGTACAAGTAATGCAAACTGAGGAAGCCTTGCACAGCACACAGAGAGTGCCAGAGACACAGCAGGAGATTTGGGCTCCTGTTACACCACTGAGCATCTATACAACCACAGCTGAACCTTAGGTCAGCTCGATCTTTCCTAGTTCAGAGATTAGAGCTAACACAGATTTTGGTTATGCTACTGCGTGGTTCTTGCCTACTGAGAACATCAGATCCGCAATGTGCATCCCACAGGCTCTCCACATCAAGTTGACAGTCAGTGATTGTTCTCAAAATCAGACAATGAGCATCCAACATGCCAAGAGGGCCAAGGTAGTGCCTTCTCTCCACAGTGAGCAGCTCTGCCCAGGTTCATGCAGACCCTACATTTTTCACTTCTTACTCATTTGTCTTGCTGGTTGACAAAACAGAACTGTGCAGTGACTTAAAAGAAAATAGCTACCACCAGGACAATCCTTTGTACTCACCCTCACCCAGGGCCAACAATGAGGAGGTCCTTTTAGCTAAACACTACTTAGCTAAACACTGTTTATCACCACATCAACACAATTACCTATCATTCTCATGCAAATAGTGGCTTTAAACCCAATTCAAAGAGCTTGCGCCGCGCTTGCGCTCGTGTGTGTGTGTGTGTGTGTGTGTGTGTGTGTGTGTGTGTGTGTGTTTTAATTTGGCACAATGCTGACAAGGAGACCAAAGTAAATGTCTCCATGTGTCTTTAATAATAACCTTAAGGAAAGACATATTTTATCCTAAAAGAAGTAGGTCAGTCATATGACCCTACCAAGCAAGTATTAAAACAGCTGTTCTATGCATAAAATAACATTCCTTTAATTTACTGTGTTTGCTTTTAGGCCCTATTTTGCTTTTTCATTTTGAAGGACTAAATGCCCCAGATGAATCAGTCAACAATATGTTGGCACTCTTACATTCTGCCTTTTGCTGTTTTATAATAGTGCCCTGATCTTATTTCAAGAAAAAAAAATGACAAACTTATAGCTGCAAATGCTAAATTTATGGGGTCCTTTGTGGCAGGCATTACTGCGAACAGGACTGAGGAAATGGGTAAGACGTACTGGAAAGAAGAAACCTCCATAAATACAAGGCCAGGCCCTGATTTCATCTGAGCCCTGAAATCCTAGCACTGAAACACTCCATGCCTGACTTTTCTTTTAAAGAGATGGATAGGGCAATCAAAGGTGCTGAGTGCTAATTAGATGGCCAAATGAATGGTCACCCTCGAAGGGCACATTATGCCCAGTCACAGCTCTTCTGAATGCCCTGGTCCCTGCCTTAATAGCTCTGTGACTTTAAAAGGTACAAGGTCAAGAAGCACTGTGTTTCACCAGAAGCTTTTTCAGCACCATGCACGCTGCCCACCAGAATCTGGGGCTACCTCTTGGCCACAGTGACCAGTTAGAATGAAGCCGTGTGACCCTTAGTTTCAGCAGTCTGATGTCAGATTATCCACAGGCAGACATTTTTGTTTTGGTGAATGGAGTGTAGTTGAGGAACTGAGCAAGCCAAACTTCTGATGGAGAAAATTCCACTCTGTATACAGCTTAGCAAGCCTACCAAAATGCTGTTAAAAAAATTCAGCTAAAATTTAAAACTTTGTTCTCAAGGAATAATTTAGGAAATAGGGACATGTTCAATCATCACTTTGGTGATCAATAGTATATTTTTATACAAGAAAGGGTTGGGAAGTCAAAAAAATCAAAGCTTGCTTCAATTTATTCCACAAATTGTTCCATGGTCTTTTGCCAGAGAGATCCTTCCTGACACAAGGACCTAGAGTCAAACTTTCCACCTCATGAGCATGTAGTAAACTTTTCATGTGTTTGATTCATTGTTGAACTGTAAATGCAGGCTGAAACAGAAGCGAGCTTATTCCTGTGGATCACTCATAGACCCAACTAAGACCTTACACATTTTAGGAACTCAATGTTTGTCACAAATATTATTGAACTCTTTAAAGAAATCAGGACAGATTCTGAGCATGTGACCCCAAGTGAAAGTCAAGCTCATAATGCCATTTATGACCCTGGTTTTTCTATTCTTTGTCTCTCCTTTTTTACCCTAGCATATAGATATCCAAGCAATGTCAGAGACCGGCATCTCTGACTACCCCCATGATAACAGGTTAACGGAAACACCAAGGAAGAAAGCAATGTTAGGATACAATAACTGATTTTCCTATTTTCAAGTTGATTAGAATGAAATGGAGACACAACTGATTTCTAAGACTCTTGTGTTACCAGGGATTGAACTCAAGACCTTGCACTTGCTAGGCAGGTGCTTATGCTGCTGACCTATCTCTCTGGCCCTCTAAGACTCTTTGTGAAACACAGATCTGCTTCTTTTCTTGTCTTGTTGGAGAATACTCAATGGTTCCCCATGACCAACAGACTGAAACATAAATTCTTTTGCCATAGAAACAAAATTCTCATGCTCTTGTCATTGTGCCCTTTTGAGACCTCTTCACCTAGCAGTAGCCCTGCCTTCCTTATGAATGATGCTCCAGCAGTACACCTACATTTGATTTTCTGATGGTTCTGGTCCCTTTAGGTCTCCACACTTTTTGTGCAGGCTGTGCCCTCTGCTTAACTTCATGTTCATAGTCTGTATTTGTACACCATCAAAATATCAAGTGTGGATTGGTGCGGGTTAGAGTTCTCAAGTTAGCAATGGTCATATAGACTGCTCTTCTACACCTAAGATTCAACAGAACTTAGTCTCTTCTTCTTCTTTTTCTTCTTCTTCTTCTTCTTCTTCTTCTTCTTCTTCTTCTTCTTCTTTCTTCCTCTTCCTCTTCCTCTTCCTCTTCCTCTTCCTCTTCCTCTTCTTCTTCTTCAGGATTCCACTGTATCATGTTTCACTGGAATCGCCTCTTTAGACCTCTGACTTCCTAGGGCCCACTCTTACTCATTTTTGAAGCATAGAAACTGCCACATGGGAACAACTTTGTGCATCTCTATACATCATTTGTTCAGTGATTATACATCCCTCTCTTTCCCTGTGTCAGTTTGGTCAGTATGTTCACATTCACTGCCACTAAGGACTGCACAGCTACTAGATGCTCATAAAAATCAGACCACTGGCATCTCAGCTCCCCTACTTCCCAAAGAACATATGCAATCACAGTAACATTTGCTGTCTTGGGAGCTAGAACCAACAACAAAACAAAACTCAATATTCTGAAACAGCTGAAGGACCCCCATTGAATCTCTGGGACAATTCATGAAACAAGCCAGTTGTCAGGCTAGCATTATAACATGGACATTTAAAACCACCTGGAAAAAGATTGATTATCTTTTTTAATAGGAAGTCTGATTATTCTTTAGAAGAACAACCAAAAACAATCTCCAAAGATTGGTGGACTGTTGTTACGAACTGAAACAAAACAGTGATAATTTAACATAGCCCCATCCCCTGTACGGCATGTTTGCATGTCCATCTTGGCTCATGCATCTCCCCCTGCACTACTAGGAGGCCTGACTATGTGAGAACAGCAAAGGAACATCTGAGATATGCTCAGCTTCAAGAAACATGCTCATATCTGCAACTAAATATTTATGCAACCTAGCGTTAGTTGGGAATTCACTGATGATCCCTCCCTAACACAACTTATATGTGCATAGAGGGCATATGTAGAGATTATAAATGTTTTAAAAGAGGAAAAGCATACTTTAAGAAAATATTTTATAACATCTCAAATTGACTTTCAAATGTACCCAGAGCCAGGGACGCCACAAAGTGATGTGGTACACACACATACTTTTTCAAGCCCTTAAGTTTAGTCCCACGAAAACTATGTTTGAGGCCAGATGAGTCAGAACTCTAGCTCAATCATAGGTTGGTGAGCTAGAAAGAGGACATCATTTCTTAGCAGGAATTATGAGAAAGGCTACTAGATTAGTCCTACTCTTTTTTTCTTTTAATTGTTGGGTAAGAAAAATTTCAAACATTCCTCCATAAGAACCTGTCTGGACTTGAACTCAATTTATAACATTGATATTGGATACTGTGTTGCTGCTTTAATTATATTGTCAATGCAGTTTTTACTGACACCAAGATATAGAAATTTTCAAGACCCCTCTTATTTTAATGGTTTAATTTTCTGTGATTTCCAGAGGCCATGCATTCAGTAGCTGAGTTGTTGAAATAAGTAAGGCTCATTTGTAGGTGAACAAATTACTCAGTGACAAGAAAGGGCATCTGTAGTTTGCCAGTGGCCTAGTTGCAGGCCTTTCCTGAGGCTTCTCTTGAAGGGGGACAGGGGTGGTTTCTTTTCTTGGCCCTTGGTCTGACCATTTGCTACACAAGGGGAGTGGACAGAGGTCACAGATTGCAACTGAGGTCACCTTGGAACTTAATGAAGAAAAAGAAGAGTCTGTGGCAGCATCCAACGAGTCAGATTCACTGGGGGTGGTTCCCGAGAAATCTGCCTATTTGACAAGCATGGTGGGTTATTCTAAAAGAGACCATGAGAGCCAGTAAAGCAGTGATTGCCAGGCACATCTAACTTCATAGGTGCTGGAGAGAAAGCTGGTCCCTGCCCCCTGCCAGTGGCTATGGGGTTTTCTCTCGTAAGCAAAAGACTAGACAGTACTAACCTACAAATAAAATGTCTTCACTCAAATGCAAGTACTTTGCAGGGCGCACTTTTGGCTTGAGTTTGCAATCCTGATACCCTGACAAATTTGTAAGTGATTTTTCTACCTTCCTATGTGTTCTTGCTCTTTTTTTAGAATTGGAGGTTGAACCCATGAACTAAGGAGCTACATCCCAAGATTGCTCTTTTTTTGTTTGAAATAGGGTTTTGCTTGCCCAGGTTGTCTTAGAACTTGGGATCTTAGTGCCTCAACCTCCAAAATGGCTGGGATTACAGGTGTGCACTGCGGCACCTATAGCCCAATATGTTGGCTCATTTTGGACCTGGTGTCACTTCCTGAAGAGTCTTTAAGTTACGGCATGCTCTGAACCCAGGTGGGAGACAGCTTTGTTAGCCTTTATTTCCAGAAACTTAAATATGAGTTGGCTAAATCACTTAGGTTCATTGTCTGCTTTTTGAAAGGTAATCAAAGGAGTCACTTTGGCATTTTCTTAACTGACCACTGGATTCCCTTCGGGGGATTTAGGAGCCCAAACTTCAGATATTTTGTCACCACAAGCCTGCTTTCTTCCAGGGTGGTTTCCACACCTGGGAAGTCTGACATTTAGAAACTGTCTTCCCCTGACTCTCTAACCAACCAGCCACATTCCCTGATGGCTTCGCTGTCGGCTCCCAGGCTGTCTGCCTTTAGCTGATTGAATCTAGGGCAGCCACTGCACTCTGTCTCTTATCAGGAGCTGAGGTGTTTGGGAAAAGGTTAAGAAGGGGTGAAGGGACAAAGCATTCAAGTCTTCTGCAGTGAAAGGTGAACAAACAGCTGCACATTTCAAAGTCTTGGATTTCCAAAGAAAACAGCTCAGAGGCTCAGGGGAAAGCTGGGGGAGGAGACGCCCAACCCCCTCCAGGATGTGTGTATTCTGTCTGATTTATTTCAATAGAGACATAAGCACATTTAGAAGAATCACTTCAGTTTTTGTATTTATCAGTATTGTCATCTGGCCTCTGTTTCAGCACTGACAGAATAATTAATCTCAGTCACTCCATCATTTGATAAAAATGCACAGGTGACCTGCACATACTATATAAGCCAAGGGGAACTAGTCACAACAGTAGTCTTCAGATTCCCTTGGAAAGAAAATTAAGCCTGCTCTGTGTGGCTTGGGGCAACCTAAGCCGTAAATCTCTCTTTTCTGATCTCTTCATATAGATGAAAGAGCAAAGCCGCTCTGGGTTACACACAACAATTATGTGCTCACCAAACTCAGGGAATCAGCGTGCAGACAGCCCTAATCATTACCAATTAACCACGTCTGCTGACATCCTGTAAGCGCTGCCCCTGCACTGCTGAATGCCCGCTTTCCCTTCAGGCAGCCAATCCCCCACACTACAGCGTATGTTTTGGAAGGCCTATTAATGTTTGTTGACAATTTCAAATAGAGGTCACCTGTTGTCATGGTGCAAAATACCCTCTTTCCCTCTGAATGCCGGGCAGGGAAGGCAGCTTTGTTAGAAACGCTTCATCGCAATCCTATATTGCCACCAACATTCAGATCTGATGAAAGAGGGTCTCCCAATTCTTCAATGGCAGTTGCCACCTGCTGCCACACACCCATTGGGGGCTGAAAGCAGCCTCTTCCTTTAGACCTGACAGAATGTGCTCAGCCTTAGGCTTCCGCCATAAGATGTCCAGTCTCAGGCGGCCTAGGGAAAATGGAAAGATTGACTGACAGTGCTGAAATGTAAATCTCACGGGGATTTCATTCCATTGGATGCAAAGTGCCATTGTTCCCATTAAGATTCTTCCCACCGGGTCCTTGAGCCCCAGAACAGAGTTTGCACTTGCAGCTTCTGCAGCTCATCTGCACTCAGAGCCTTTTCTATACTTCTAGTGTGTATTTCTGGCCAGTTTAGACATGTTGTCACTTTAGAAAAATTAAACAAGGGCCAAGGAGGTAGCACAGTGACATAAGCACCTGCATGGCAAGTGCAAGGTCCTTGTCTATTCCCTGCAAGATTATTAGAATGTGAAGATGGGAACTAGAGTCTGTGTCCACCTTGAGTTTACAAGTCTCAACAGGACTGCATTCCCCTTGAAAAAGAATCTATGCTGTGAAAAGAAAGCTTCCCGTTGAGCTGTTATGGAAGAACTCAAGGCAGGGCTCAATTGTGGTAGGACCCAAAGCCCACACACTTCCTGGAATCCCAGAGTGCATTGCGCCATGGGTCACATGGGATACTGTCCTTCCCACTGGCCATACTTGGGTCAGAAGGGAGGTGGAAAGCTCATATGGACTGCACCCTGTTCCTGTAGTAGGTCAACTGAGACTCCTGAGCCCAGGACTTCAGAACAGGACAAGAGGCCTGGATGGTTCCAGCAAGCTCACCCAGGAAGGGTGGGTTATTTCTTTACAATAAATTTAAGTTAGACTTAATTTTTAAATATGTTAAATGTTCAAGGAAAACAAAAATGTACATCATCTGTCAGACACCGAGCAAAGTAAAGTTGAGCAGTACTAATTCAAGTGTCTGAAATCCAAACCTCAGATTTGAAAGCATTTCAGATTTCAGATCCTTGGAATAGGGACTATTCCAACTCAACCAGCAAAGTCTATGCAAATATTCTAAAATCCAAAGAGATCTCTGAAATTGGAACTACTTCTGGGGGCTGAGAAGATAGCTCAGTGGCATAAGCACTTTCCTGGCAAGCACAAGGACCCTAGTTCAGTCCCTGGCCCTGAATGTCATACAGACCCTGTCATACACTGTGCACTGTCTCATCCTTGGATCCTCAGGTGTGCCTTGCTGGCATGGCCGCACATGCCTGTAAGCCCAGTTCTTGGGAGGTTAAGAGGAGGATTGCTTCAGACCAGCCTGGGGACTAGAAAAGTGAGCACAAGGCCAGTCCAAACTGCATAAGGAGATCCTGTCTCAGAAGAAAAAAAAGAGAGAGAGAGAGAGAGAGAGAGAGAGAGAGAGAGAGAGAGAGAGAGAGAAAGAAAGAAAGAAAGAAAGAAAGAAAGAAAGAAAGAAAGAAAGAAAGAAAGAAAGAAAGAAAGAAAGAAAGAAAAGAACTTCTGGTCCCAAGCATTTGGAATACTAGAAATTGAATCTTTCCTACTTCAAGAAAGCTATCTCATCAGCTTTCAGAGTCAACATTATATCAACCCACATTCCTTTTGATTATGTGACATCTTTTTGAAACTTGGTTTTCTGTGGTTGCTATGATAAAAAGTAAGCAGCACATGAAAATCAAAGTGGAACAATGAAGATACTAGGGTCTAATCTGATCCCAAGCTTCGAGAACTTGTGAAGTAACAAGGACACATATTGTATTGGTAAGGAATTATGGTTAAGAACAGATATTTTATATTCATTGATATAGGCTAATTTTTTAAATGACTACTAAGTTGTTAGGATAAATTAATTTATTTGGATTCACTATTTCATAGACAGAACTGTACGTGTGTGCATGTGTAGACACAGCTTCAGTTGCCTAAAGCACAGTGAAAAAATTACCAAGACACAAATAACACTGTGAATGGAGGAAGCTCGGGGACCATCATTTCTTTCTTGTGCTTGAACCCTTCCCTGTGTTTCTCTATTCTGTGCATCAAGCTGCGGTTGCATGATGCCAGCCTTTCAAGCCTGAGGAAGCACTTGCTTCCATCAACTCATCCTCCTTAGAGGAGCTCAGAAAGCTTGCAAATGGAAACACAGATCTACATGCAGCCCAGCACTGAGCACTGAATGCCCTTCACCCTCCTCAGTTGTGCATACACTTTGGAAGTGCTGCTCCATTCAGTGAATAAGGGTGGCCAAACTTTAGACACCTTCTTCCATCTGGGATGCAAGGGCCCCACCAAAGGACGCCGGCCAGCACCAGCCAAGCCAAAAGGAAATAGAGACCCATTGCTTCACACACTGCAATACTGCCACCATGACCACAGGAAGGGTCTAATAAAGATCCATTTCTTGGGGTGGTGTTTTTCTCACCAACACCTCATTACTCCTGGATTCTGGCCAGTTCCCAACCAAGTTTCTTCCAGGAGAGGACAGAAACAAATTACCAAGATTTTCAAGAAACAAAATACACAGCAAATAAATTTTCTGCAACTACAGAGTGTTATCATAACTGAAGCCAGGAGAGGAAACAATCTAATTTCAGTCTGTGAACAGAACCAAGCAACACGGATGGATGGATGCATCCGTCCCTATGGAACCATGTGAAGGGCTTTCCGGCTGACCTCTGAATCTCTGCCCAGGAAATGAAAGTAAGAGATTGGCAGATAGCTTGATGGAAAAACCAGTGAGCTCACAGAAAGCCAGACAGGTTGCAATAACACCTGGGAGTTACCCAGCATCCCTGGCAGGGTCCTGCTTGCCTCCAAAAACTGCTGCTACTTCCATTGCCATCAAACAGGCCTAATGCTGCAATGAATCAGCGTAGGTGCCTGGAAACTAGGAAAATGACACCCTCATTTTCTTGCAAATGTAGATTGCAATCTCCAGGATCGAAATAAGGAAAACTGAACGCCTCCCTGACTTGCTAAAAATGAAGGCAATTTTCAAGTTTTCCGTCACGATCCTTCCCAGGACAGCATGGTCCCCTGACCTCATCCTATAGTCACTCAGAGGACAGAGGTAAGATCTGCCTCCCTTCAAGTCCCTTTCCAGGTCACATCCTTGTCCTCACACTTGCAACCACCAGATTGAAATAACATTTACAGAGCCATGCACACAAAACAAGGCCTATTGCCAGAATTGCTTTATTTGATCTTCTTAACAACTCCACGAGGTCTGAGGATGATCTCCATTTTACTGATGAGGAAATCGAAGCTGCTGGGTAACTTGCACAGCTAGGTTTGAGAAGCTACTCTGATCCCAGGACTCTCCTGGCTGGTATCTTAACAAGCCAGTCCTGGTCCCCAACATGAGAAGGAAAGGAACAAGATAACATTCTTATAGTTTGTGTCTAGTTGTCCCCTCCAAAGCCTCATGCAGTCATGGGGTGGACTTCTAGAGTTTGTGCTTAACTCATGATCCACTGGGATTATAGGTGTGAGTGCTGCTGGGATTAGGGGTGTGAGTACTGCTCCCAGCCTGGGATGGACAGCCCAAATAAATGAAACTTAAGGGAGACAGACTTTGCAGACCTCTCTGTAGCCATTGTGGCTGTTACTTCTCCCTTTTGCTCTTGCAGTTTTGCTGCCTTCCACTGCAACGGACTGCTCCCCTCTGCCATGTGTCAGTCTGCCTTGGAGCCAGCTGAGTATAGATTGATACCTCTAGTAGTTGTGAGCTAAATAAACCTTTCCTTCCTTAATTTTGAGTGTCGGGCATTTGTCCCAGCAAATAGAGGAGTAACTGATACACTTATCAGCTGTCTTTATGAGAATTGAACAAAAAAGTATCCTTGGATCAAGATTCACTAGACTTATGAGAAAATTTCTTAATAAACTGAACATAAAATGATCTTGTTAAGACACACCACTGTCATGTGGTATGGAAACCATCATAATAACCAGAAGTCTGTAGCCATTGTCATGTTGGATGTGGCTTAAGTGTGTCCTGAAGGTTCATGCATTGAAATTGAGTCCCACTGTGGGGCATCAAGCAAGTAGGAAATTAATCTGACTGTGATGTTTACAGGTGAGGCCTCTGAGAAATGATCAGGATTATATAAGGTCATCAGGCTGGGGCCTCCATAACTGAGCAATCTGGTGGCTTTACAAGGAGAAGATGATCAACAGACACACACACACACACACACACACACACATGCTCCTTGTCCCTTACCAAGATCCCCTAGGGCACCTAAGGATTCTGCCAACAGAAAAGGCAATCACCAGATATAGGGCCTTAAGCCTCCAGAATTATGAGTTAAATCTCTATAAAGTTGCCAGTCTCAAGTATATCATTATATGTAGTATGATAAGGGAATGGATAACAGACATTCTTGTTGGAACACTGTTGTATGTATGTAACCAGGCTCCTTTTTCCTAATGGCCTTCCTAAAGGGGTAGGGAAGGAGGAGGAGAACATCTTACAGTTAATCAAGTTGAAAGGAGCAGGAGCAGTGCAATCCCAGATTCATTCCCATGTATGTAATTAGTAAGTAAATGCTGAACCTAACTGAACCCCAAATACTACCATAAGAATGACTGTCAAGGGGCCAGGGAGACAACTCCTGGGTCTGAGCACCTGTCTGGCAAGCCCAAGGACCCAGATTTGATCCCCAGTACCACATGCTATGCTATCCCCATGCCCTTCCGGCCACTGAAACTGGGTATGGTGGCACATGTGTGTAATCCCAGCTCTGGGGAGGGAGACTGAAGCAGGAGGATCACTATGTAAGATAGGAGGATCACTAGAGTCCAGGCTGCACAGTGAGGCCCTGTACCAAATCAATCAATCAATTTCAAAAAGAGAGTGACTGTCAAGGCCAACTGGCGGTGAACCAGGGCACAAACAGTTCATGGAGCTGGAACTCAGTGAAGTAGACACAAAGTCATACAAGCTAACAGAGAGACACAGCGTCCTCAGGGCACAGATGGATTTTAGTTAAAAGGAAGGTTCCTGACTATCAGGGACCAAATCTCTCTAGCGCACAGTACTACACCAGGGCTTAGCAACCTGCTTCACAACCAGGAAGGGTCCCCCAGATACCAAGCATCCTTGCAGCTCAAGGAAGCCACTAATGGCCACTCTGTACCAGACACTGGGTGGTCCTGAGCTCCAGAGCTCCAGGGCCCTGCTGCATAGGGCCCAAGACATCCTGGGCTCACTATGCTGAGAACCAGAGAGCCCCAGGCCCGCTTCCTCCCTGCAGTGCCATCTTACCAGGCTCATTTTGGAATGCATAAATGGAAAAAAAAAAAATCTCACTAGCGCATGGCTATATTAAGAAGTTCCATTTAATCAAATGTTGCTTTATCTATATCTATTTTTAACAGACGCACATTGGATTAAAAAAAACTACATAAAACTTGAGATTAGACAAGAAGTTTTGGTAAACTGACAGTAAGGCCTGCTTTCATACAAAGGCATATTAAACAGAAGCTTTTGATATTAGTAAAACCCATAGAGATCCCACATTTCTGGCAGTTGAGCAACAGCAAGCCGTATTTCATTGTTGAATTCTTTCTTTTGAGAAAAAATATACTTTGAGCAAATTGTGTACTTAGGAAATTAATTGGAAACATAGCTTTGGTTCTTACCAGGCCCATCTGAAAACATCTGAAGGATGTCTGAATAAAACTGTACCCCACATCCTGTCTAGACTCCTAACATGGAAAGAAGGCAAGATGCTTTCCTATCGCTCTGGCATCAGTGTGCCTAGGATCAGGGATTCCCCGTGGCTGAAGGACACCAGGGAGCCTTGGGAGTCTGTTTACTCAGCAGGAGGAGCACTCGGAGACATAATAACAATGTTTTCCCATGGCTTGGTACGATATGAATTTTTTTTTATTTATTTGCAACTAGGACTCAAACTCAAGGAATCGAACTCAGGACCTCGCACCAACCAGGAAGACACTGAGCTGCTGAGCTGTACCAATACACACACACACACACCAGTCCCTGTGAAATGTTTTCAAACTGTCTTTTTGTCGGGTCACCAAATCTCTTTGAGAGAAACAAAATTTATTTAATCTATGTTTTAAGGACAACTTGCAGTGGCTTTCCCTCTATCTCTCTTACGGTTTGTGTCTAATTGTCCTCCCAAAGCCTCATGCAGTCATGGAGCGGACTTTTAGAGTTTGTATTTAACTCGTGATCCACTGGGATTATGGGTGTGAGTGCTGCACGCAGCCTGGGGCTGACAGCCCGGATGCAATGTGAGGGAGACAGACTTGCTCTCTGTGGCCATTGTTGCTTTCTGCTCTTCATCACCACCATGAATGGCTGCTCTCTGCCCCGTGCCATTTGCTTTAGAGCCAGCTGAGTATGGACTGAAACCTCCACAAACTGTGAGCTAAATAAACCTTTCCTTCCCTAATTTTGAGTGTCAGGTATTTGTCCCGGCAAGGAGAGAAGCATAACAGAGACACTCTCAAACTGCAAAATTGGGGAGGATCACACAATCTCCCAGCCAAATGACTGCACAGTCTCCTGAGAAGAGATTAGCTCAGTTCGGGCTTGACCAGGGAGTCTAGCCATGGAGCCCTGTGAGGTCAGCAGATGGCCAGACAGACTTCAGCGGTGTCTAGGACAGATCCCTTCACAAGAGCACTCTAACTCTCACTGAGCACTGCCCATCCCTCTGTGTGGAAAGAGGCATGCTAACAGCAGAGAGGCTGCTTTTGAATCGAAAGAAATACAAGGCCAATATCGTAAAGCAGCCCATTATGTACCAGGATCCAGTCACACTACTGCGTGGGCTTCTCTCCGGCCTCCTCAGGGAGCATTTCGCACACGGCCATGGTGCTGCCGCCAAGTCCTGCCAAGCTTGGACTCAGCATTCGCAACCCATCTCTTATGACAAGTTGCCAATATGTAGATTAGTCCTGAGAATTAGCAGGATTCGGAAAGTGCACATCATTCAACTGTAGCCAATTAAAAGGGCACCATCTATCATTAAGTGTTTCTCATTTGGGTCATTAGCACAAATATGGGGGGGCTGAGGAGGGGACAATGGAAATGCTGAGGGAAGGAAAAAAATTCATAGTTTTTAAAGAATTGTGATGCATAACAAATACTTGAACACATACTGGCTATTAGGGAGATTTGGGCAGGGAGAGCAGAAGATCCCAGTATATCTTGTGAGCTCTGCACCCAGATCCGCAATTCCACTGTTCTTATTCTCTTCTCATACAACACACAACTTTTCCCAGACTCTTTTTTCTTGGCCATTTTGCCAGGATTTCAAAACACTGCATTTTTCAAAAACTACAGAAAAAGTCATAAATTGGTGTTTTGTTTTAGCAGAATGAACACTGCACTTACTCTCCTCTGTCTCTGTCTGTCTGTCTCTGTTTCTCTTGATCCGTCCATTCCTTTCCCTCCCCTCCCTCTTCCCCATCCCCCCTCTTTCTCTCTCTCAGAAATGACCATCATTGTCCAGTAACTGTACCAGGAAAACGACCTAGTATTTCGATCTTAAGGACAACTGACACAACTGCAGAATATGTGCGGTTCCTCATTCAAACAGTTTTCACAAGCGCAGCATAGTCGGACCTCCTTCTGCACCCCAATGGGTCTTTGTTGTTTGTTTACTCCCGTGGGGAATCTTTATAAAGTCAGCCTATCTCACTTTAGTCCCAGTGTTGACCTAGTCCTTATGCATGTGGTGGATTTCAACTTTCTGAATTAAAACCTATCATTTAGGGCTGAGGAGATATCTCAGTGGCATAAGTGCCTGCCTGGCAAGTACAAAGTCCTGAGTTCAATCCCCAATACCATGAAAACAAAGAAAAAAAACCCTATCATTGAGATGGAGATATCTGTCCCCTTTTCTGAAATTCAGAGAGGTCTTTTTCTCTCAAAATTTGGGTCAAAGGGCATCAAGTTAGTCTTGCCAGTCATCTAGTCTGTCTACCTATGCCTCTCCACTTCTGTGTTGCACTATTACATTAATTCAGCAATCCTTTGGAGTATTACCATTATTTTTGATGAAAGGAGCATGGAAAAAAATAAGATAATATGAGCCTGCTGTGACCTTTGTTCCTTCAGAATGAGTGGCTCTACCGATAATAGTTTCTGTATTTCTCAAGAATCCACGCTAGTTGAGCTGATGTAAGTGTGAGGCTCACAACTCAGATGAAGGCAAGCCTTGTGTGGGGAGCAGCTGCAGTCTGTCTCCCTCCAGCAAAAGTGTCCACAAAACCGTGAGCATGGTCTCCTCCCTGGAGATGGATAGCTCTCTTCTTTCAGGTCCGCATGACCCTCTGATTCATTTATATCCACAGAATCTAGGCGTGAGTTCTTCCATATGATGGGGGATGGCAGAGCCCTATTGCCCCAATCAACTTAATGACCCATCGTCCCATCCTTCTCCACTTCTACTCTGACTATGTGTAATGCTGGCCAGCCCTTTCTTCCAGGGCTACCGTGTCCCCTACCCAGCCTTCACCTTTGAGAACACAGCAATCTCTACATAAAAACTCTCCCTCCGCTTTGCTCTCACTCACTGTTCTTCACTGCTGAAGTTACTACAGAGCCAGCATGGCTCCCTTGGTCAGATTCACCCTTCTCCCACCTGGCAGAGTAGGCACATTTCCAAGCACCCTGTCTACAGTGTGCCAGCTTAATGCTATCAAATCTGGCAGAGATAGAGGAGCTGGGAGTTAGGATTTTCCATGGGACAAGACATCACAAACATGAGCTGTTGTGTGCTCCTTCCTGGAGGCCCGATGGTGATCTTCCACCTGCAACATTAGCTGTCTCATTCCCTGGTGCCCACTGAGGGCCATGCTTAGCATTTGACATATGGTGGGTTTTTTTTTTTTTTAACTTCTCAATAACCACAGCCGGGGGTAGGTATCAGATGAGACCCACTTTACAGATGGGTGGAGTGTAGCATGTCCTCCACATCCAGGAAAAGGCTGACATGTTTTGTACAGGTTAATGATGCAACCCCACATAACATGACAAAGGACTTTGCAGCCCCAGGCAGGAGTTCAGTTATGTGATTCTTCACGTCTAGTTAAACAGTTCCATTGTGTGACCTAGGCACCAACAACCCAACATGAAAGGCCAAATCAGGGGTCTTTCATCCTACAACCTCGCACTCTCCTGTTGTCTGAACACAGTCAATGCTCAATAAACTGCTCCAATGTATTAACTATTTCCACCCATAGCAGGCATTAGGAAATGATCCTTACCTCTAGTGTCTGGCCTAGTCTCGGTCCTGGATCCTGTTACTTATAGTACTTATGCACAGACCCTATTCTAGCTCTTACACAAACATTCTCCAACCAATGGCACTTCATCGCTTCTCCAAATAAAGCTCCTCTTTGTTCAGATTTGCAGGGCCACAGAAAACATCAGAGAAGAAAGCAGTGCTTTCTCATTTTCATTAGCAACTCAGATGGGATGCTTGATAGGTATGATTCACATAGGGCTGGTGCCTCCAGGAGGAAACTGGGGTGCATGGAGGATAAGGCAAACACCTTGAGGCTACAGGGTATCTGAGACAAACACCTGCAGAACAGTTGATACAGGGAGCCCCTTGGGACCACGCACAGCTCGACTCAGGGAGAATGAGTGTGAGGCTTGGACTGCACGTTAGCAGTCAGGAGGAGGCCAGTGAGCCTCTGAGAAATGTATGTAAGGAGAGACATCCAAGGAGGGAGAAAAGGGCCTTATTTCACCAAAACTTGGGAACAACTTCTTCCCCAGAGCTGGGGACTCAGTTCCACCCTAGAAAAGAGGGAACATGATACAACAGAGAATGTTTGGTTATCTCTGAAGCCTCCAGCTGCTAGTGCATGCCTGCATTTGTCCTCCACCTGTGAGGGACAAGAGTCTCTAGGATTAACTGAGGAGGCCAAAGAAAGACGTCTCAAAGTAGATTCGGACATTAGAGATTCCAAATGAGATCTATAGACATAACAAGCTGTGGTCAAGAATCTGGACCTTAGAGTACACATGGGATACTGAGGCCCAGAGCTGGGCAAAGGGTGCCCCAGGGTGATGAACAGCTGGGCGTGGAGAGTGTATTTTCTCAGCTCAGTCTGGATATCTGGTCTTTTGGTGCCCTGGGTCCTCTTCTGAGTGGTTCTTTAAGCTTAGAGAACGCTACTAAAGTCTCTTTAAATGTTTCCTTGCAAAGTATTGAGATTTCCCTTCTCCAAGGCTGATCCCTGCCAGGGTCCCAGGTATCTTCCTACTGTAACTGATTTGCCAGTTTGAGATGTATGGGGGGACCCAATCCAGAGATGCCAGTACTTCCTGTTTGTTGTTGTTGTCTTCACAGTACTTATTCATCGTACGAGATACAAACATGATACATTGTCTAAATACTATTAGTACAAATCTTTCTTCTCACTGAACTAAGAGATAGTAGCTGTATATCTATCCTATTTTTATAGACAGATATACATATGCACATACATATTCATATATTTGTACTACAAAATGGTCCTTCATTTATATCTCCCTTTTTTATTTACTTTTGTCAGAGATGGGTATTCCGTTGCCATTCAAACATTGTAGGTGTGTGAATTTAGCAAAGTAATCTAATATAGTCCAGTAGTCCATAATAGTAGTGGGTTATCCACAGGACTGGCAATGTCAGAAATCATTGACTTGAGCCTTTTACAGGTCAGCATATTAATATGGCTTTACTTTTTATACCTTGTTATACTTCTCTGCTGGATGGTTAGGACCAAGATAAAGCAAGACCTTTACAACAAAAAATTATTTTGTATCTGCCAGGATCAGTCAAATCCCCTCAGGATTTACCGTGAAACCATGTACAATAGTTTGTAGATCTTTGGTCAGCATCAGCTATGTGGATGAGTCACAGCCATTACTTGACCAATTTGCTCTCTGTGAAAGCCTGAGAGAATGTTTTCTCTCCATGATCGTCACTGGGATTACTCTGGAGCAAACCTAATACCTCTCTACTTTGACCCAAGAAAGTATCCCCTGAGCAGCTGCCCATTGCACTTCCACACTCTCTCCTGACAGCTCCAAAGCAGTGAGATTAAGAACCCCAAGACTGATGTTAAGGATGCCAGACTGACATCAACAAATAGTTCCAGAAATGACTTTCTCTGCGAGACAGACCTATTTTAAGGGCTTATATTTTATCTTTTTTCTCTGCTTCTCTACTTTTGTGGGTCCTTTGCAGGGTTCAGAGGAGAATCTTTTTTATGAGTCATCTTAGCTCTGAAAAGAGGATTCCCAGGACAGAAACTTGGAATATACTTTTTCAAGGGATGCTGGCTTTCTCCAAGCCCACAGACCCCCTCCCCCTCATGTGTGCCGGCCCCATAGGAAGGGAGGGCATCTTCTTCCTCACACTGAGTCAAATTCAGTCTCTCTATAGCCATGCCCGCAAGTCCTGCACCCTGAAATTCCAGAGAACCAATCTCCCCACACTTCAGGGTGGCAGCCTTTCAGATATTTAAAGATGCCTTTTGTGACCCCTTGAGGTGTTTCTTTCCTTGCTGACAAAACAGCTGTGGGTTCCTCAAAACATTCCCATGGGACTCTGAATCACCCTCATTATTCCTGTCATAAATCTTCATCTTTCCAAACCATCTTCTCTGGGCCCTAAACACAGATTCCAACCCTGGGATCCACCACTCCCTCTAATGGCCACCCCCCCCCCACCTCAGTTCCCTCATCTGCTCAGTGTGAAAATGAAGCCAGCTACTCCCTTTATCAAGATGCTTTCAGGCCTAAAAGTCCAAAAGCTCAGGGTCCTGAAAGCAATGAGAGCAGAGCAAGGTCATTTACTTTCTCACCCCTCCCATCCTACTCCATCCCACTGTCTTTGAAGCCCCTCTGTGGAAGAAAGTTTTCTTAAGCACCAGCCATTACCTACACTTTAAGATAGTACACAGCAGTCTTTGGGTTCAACTGGGACAGGAAATGGTGAAGGTGGGAAAGAAAGACTTGTTTTAATGAAGTCCTCAATCAACAGCTCTTAAATGTCTAATGCAATAACCAGAAATTGGTCAGTTCCTCCTGCTGCTGTGCTCGGGAAGTTCTTCCAGGGGGGTCCCCCAAAACCTCAGCCGGTTCTGTGAGCAGATGTGGTGAACAGCCACCGAGGGTGGGCACTTGCAGGAATCAGTTCCTAATGTTCTGACCGCCCTCAGAAAATAGCAAACAGAGCTGGAATGCACGGTTTCCTCCAGGACGTGTCATTGGGCATTTCTCAAAAACAAGACAAGCCTCAAGGAACAAGCTGCCACTTGAATCAAGCTACTTGTCTGGATACAATTGTGATGACAGCTGCAATGCCAAGTTGCCACACAGGGAAATGCTATTTTGTTCTGGTGGGCTGGATCCTTTGAAGTGAGCAAGCTGAGCCCATGGGGCTTACCAAGGCGAGCTTGCCTTGGGCAAGACTGTCAAGTGAGAGAAGTTTTTTTGTTCTTTTTTTATTGTATTCTTCCTCTTCAGATCAGGACCTCTTTCCCACCACTGTCTAGAACCTTCTGACATCCTTCTGGGTTGCTGATAATTCTCTCCTTTTTTTATGGAATTGGTCTTGCCTGAGAATTTGTCTTCCCCAAAGAATCTCTGTAGCTCTCTTGACTCATCTCATTCCCAATGGCCAATGAAAGAAAATGGGGCCAGGATTCAGTTATCCAATTATAGCCAAGCACTCTGCTTGCAAGGGCCCAGGGGCCACTGGTGAGAACTGAGGTCCATGCCACCAATGGGCATGAGACCCTTCACTAGGAAGTCTTCATGACCCACTCACATTCCACTCCACTCACGGCTGGATAGAAAGGCTTCCCAGGCACAGGCCAACCCGGGAAAATTTTCTGCAAGAGACCTACAGAATAATCTTTAGTTAATGCCTCTACATTTTCCACACAGGCCCTAAAGACCAGAAAAACATACCACACAGTGAACCTTTCCCTCAAAGTTATGAGTGCTAATGGACGACCTGAGCATTTGCATCTGGGTGCACAAGTCCAGTATCCTTTGGTGGCAAACTCACCGCCAAAGTGAGCAGAGAAGCACAGAAAAGCAAAGGTCATGAAGTCACCTTGAGCACTGGGTTCAGCACGAATTTGACACCAGCTCCAGCACCATCCAGGAGAGCCTGATTGGCTCTCTCTGTTCAGTTTTGTTATCTGGAAATTGGTTACATCACCCACAACAAATGGCTTTTGTGAGGATTATGTTAAACATGGGAAGACTGGGCATGGTGGTGTGTGCCTGTAATCCCAGCTCTTGGGAGGCTGTAAACAGGCAGATCACTAAGAATCTGATCTAGTAGTGAGACCCTGAACACACTGGAGACCCTTCTCAAAAAATAAATAAATAAATAAATAAATAAATAAATAAATAAGTAAATATGAGAGCAGATGCTCAACAAATGCTGGCTGGCTTTCTCAATTCTCTCAGCCTTAACACTGGTAAAAATGAGGCAATCTCTCAGATCTTTTCATAGAGTAAAAGAGTGAATAATATACTTGATATTAAAAATGGAACACAAAAAGACAAGGATTTGAACTAACCTGAAAAAAATGAGCCATTTTCAAATAACTGAGAAACTATTTACTACAACTGATAAACTATATTTATCTTTCCTTGACACTAGAACCTTAGAATTGTCTGATGATACTAAGCATCTTCTGAGTTATATAACATAGTCACCTTTACCAAAGTTAATGCAATTCCATTTCAAGTAGTTTATAGGGAGGAGTGTTTTCTTTTCTTTGTAAAACAAATTCAGATTAGTTCACCCACAGCTAGTTAAGGACTGTTGATTTTTTCCTGTGGCATTCCAAAACAAGGGATTGGATATAAAATCTAAATCTTCTGCTAAATTGACCTGCACAAGCCATTTCTGGGGATTGGAAATATGCTCATGAGATGTGTGATTTGAAGATGCTAGCAGCTGCTAAGAAATGTACTTGTCACGGAGGGAAGTTCTTCTCCCATTAGAGAAGATATTGCCAAGACAGCCATTGCTATCTGTGTGAAGATTTCTAATAAGTAACTTCGTCCATAAACTTAAACAGACTACCTTTGTGTTGACCTCCAAGAATTTAATAAAATGAAAAGAGAAAAAAGAAACTAAACCAGAACTTCCTATTCTATGGAGGTAATATGGGTGAAAACCAAACTTTTGGAGGTCTAACACGGTGCTCTCAATTAAATGATGCTGGAAGAAATGTTTATCACATGAACTATTGAGAAAGAGGTATCTTAGCATCGCTTTGATACAATTCACATTGCCTACAACTGCTTTTGGGGTACACACATCCCCAGCAACTGATTGAGAAAGAGTTATTTTAACATTGCTTTGTGTGTACTCAGGGTCTAGATTTCCCCCAAAGCTTCATGTGGCCCTACGTAGGGCTTTTTAGAAATGGCTAGATTGGGGCCCCCAAGATAGCTCAGCAGTCTAAAGTGCCAGCTCAGGCAAGCTTAGGTAGGTGCAGGGTACTGTAGTTTGATCCCCAGCACCACACACCATGTCAGCCCCGCCCTCAGGGTGAGCTAAGCCAGCCGGAAAACAATATGTGTGGGTAATGGGAAACCCCAACCTGGGTGTGAGTGCTCCCTGCCCTCAGGACGTGTGGCTTGAACAGACTATAAGGACAGCTTCTGCATACCTTGCCACTTTCTTTTTCTGTCTTCTGCCTGCCGTGAGCTGTGTCTCCTCGGTGCTGCCTCTCTGCCGTGCCACCCTCCCTTAGAGCCAATCAACTATAAAAGGGAACCTCTACAATCTGAGAGGTAAATAAACATTTGTTTCTTTAACTTTGGGTGTCCAGTATTTTCTCTCAACTAGAGAAAAGTAACTAAGACACTCTGATATAACTTCATCTATAACCTATGACACTTACTGGGTCACAAAGCCCCATCAATTGATCAATGAGGTAGTGGCTGTGAGTGCTCTGTAGCTATTCCTAATAGCAACACTGGTGTCAGCCCATGCTTGCCTCCAAACTTGTCAGGCCAAAACAGTCCCACACAATTTCTAGAGTTGAGGCTGTCCCTCTAGAATCATCAGTTTTCATTACTGCCCTTTGATCTCTTCTTGGTACACAACACTTCATCACCTTTATTTTCTGCCATAATTGCATATGAAAGATTTCCCTTTCAACAGACACTGGATGCCAAGCTGGTACAGAAAGGAGTGTTG